>JASAMX010009477.1:0-37520 GCA_030248175.1 Microlaimidae sp. YZB2_3 | reverse complement strand
GTATTGAATTGACTATTTAACGAGGAAAACCGTTCAAAATTTTTAACGAAAGCGGTTTAATAATAAAGTTTAAAACCCATATTTTAATATGGGTTTTATCATATTAAGTTTTTAAGGGCTAAATTGGTTATTTTTTGTATATTTTGTAAAAAAGTGGAATTTAAAAAAAATTCTGCGTTCTTGTTTGTTTAAAAAAAACGTGATAACCGTACAATTTTAGTTTGGTCCGCTCATGTCTGCATTCGAATATTCGCGGTCAGCCAGATATAATTCATCCATAATTTTGGAGAAGCAAATCAATACATGTCATTTTTTAATGTATCAAAATTAAAAACCATAGCAGTCCTAAAACAAAAAAATTTTAACATATAAATATATAAAACACTTTACAAAGCTTTCTGTTTTTTATTTTATTTGTTTAAAATTTTTTCACTTCTGAAGTTCTCTTAATCAAATCCGATATTTTTAAGCATAAATATACATATTGTAAAGTCGTAATGTAAGTATGTAGGCCTATTCCATAATTATGCGTTCATTCACATTTAATTATAGTATGATTTCAGATTAATTAATTTTACGTACGGGTATATCTGCAGAACAAAACTTACATGGTAAAATCGTGCACACATTACACACCAAAATCCAAATTACACTATTGTATATTTTCGGGGTTTATTAATTTCAGGAACGGTATATCTGCAGTCAAACATGAACAAGGCAAAACCGTGCTCATATTAGATATCTAAATCCAAATTAGAATTTTACGTGATTTTAGATTTAAAAAAGTTAATTATATTTTAGTTATATATTATTATAATTAGAAAGTTAATTATATTTTAATTATATACATATTATTTATTTTTTTTAATTAATGATTTTTTAAGTTTAACCTGCAGCCCACCCGTGGTCATCCATTTAAATTGGCCATTGAAGACTGCAGAATTAATGCAAGAAAATTTTTTTTGCAAATAGAGTGGTTACACCTTGGAACACTCTACTCCCATCTCAAGTAACTGTCGATTCTTTGGATGCATTAAAGAAAAGTTTTAAAAATGACTTAAATAAGCGCTCTTTTTGAGCCTTTAAAGTCATATCAGATAGCTATGTTCATTGATATTTTCTTACAATTGTAATTCATATTGGCGGCAATTAAGTCGCAGATTTTATGTTGTTGATGAAAAAAAAAGAAAAAAAAAATGAAATGATGAAAACAATAGAATTAAACTATGCATAGACTATGCTTAGTATAATATTAATTCTGTTATCTGATCATTAAATTAGAAAATTATTAGAATTATATTTTTAGATCCAAACGGGCAACACCAACACTTACACTGCGGTACTTCGCCGTCTGGACCCGCCAATCGTGGCGTCGAAACTCCGTTTCGTACCTTTTTCCATCTACGCCAGAACGATGTGCATGCGAGTGGAAGCCTACGGATGCGAGCAGAAAAGTAAGCGAACCTTTTTACAAATTAAATGAAAATAAGGTGGAAGCCTACGGATGCGTTCAGAAAAGTAAGCGAACCTTTTTACAAATTAATTGAAAATAAGGTGGAAACCTACGGATGCGATCAGAAAAATAAGCGAGCCTTTTTAGAAATTTTTTGAAAATACAAATGATAATAAAGTGGAAAAGTTAACAAAAGGTTTTACAAACAACTACAAACTATGTAGTTTAACATTTTACTGATGTATCTTTTTTAATTTACGCCCGGAAAATGTGCATGTGAGTGGAACCTTACGGATGCGATCAAAAAATTAAGCGAACCTTTTTATAAATATAAAAAAATAAAAGAAAAAGTTGAGGAATTGTTTTACAAAACCAACGAACTATTTTAACAAGGAGTAAGGTGAATATTTTAAGATTAACCAAATAAGAATATAAAATATAGAATATTTTTAACATAAAAAAATCTTTTAAGTAACGTTTATGGGTGCATTCGAAAAACCAAAACGTGGACTAAGTAACTGAACTGTTTTATCAAATAATTAATTCTTCCTGAAATTTATAGTATGCTAGGAGTCAAATATGTTAAAAAATAATTAAACGATATGTTAACTTAAGTTATCTTTTTTTGTACATTTGCAAATAATTCGGTTCTCGTAACTTACTCACAATTACTTTCTTTTTAGCATAATCATAAAAATAAAACCTCACACTTAGACTTAACGTTGATAAGTTTTTTTTTTAAATTATTCTAGATGGGTTGATCTCCTACAGTATGCCGCAGGGTGTGCGCACCAAAGAATTAGATCTGCGCGATAAAACCTACGACGGTGTCATCGAAGAAGAAACCGTGAAATTGGAACACGGTTTGGGGCAGCTTACCGACGGTGTGATCGCAGAGACAAACGCCTTTCCGCTTCCTGGTCGACAAAAAAGAGAAAACAGCGTCCATTTCTAATTCCGCTTATCACTGGGTGGGCTGGAGAAACGCCTCTCAAGGTAAATTAAATTGAATAGAATTTAATTAAATTAAATTAAACGTAACTGAGATTGAGGTATGGAAACTGCGGTTTAAACTGTTGAATCGCCTTATATTTTTGATTTGATAACCGCCAAAAAATTACTGATCGTACTAAAAAAAGAAAGCGACGTCTATTTCCAATTCCGCCTATCACTGCGTTGGATGTAGAAACGCCTATCAAGGTTTGTAAATTGAATTAAATCCAATAAAGGCTGGTTCATACTTATGACAAAACGTCCTTTGGACAAAAGTCCAAAGGACAAAAGTCCTTTGGACTTTTGTCCTTTATACATTAATCAGTTATATGTGTTATGTAAAAAAGTTTTTACTTTAACTGCGAGTTCTGACAAAAATTCTACCATGAGTTGAGTTGTTTCAACCTGATTTTGCTAATTTTTTTAGCAATCAGAACAATCTATTTTAGGTCCTTTCGTGGAGCTCGTGTTTCAATTTCAAAGCCTCAGAAACTTCAGCTTCAATAGGGTTTTACTCTTTCAAATTACAAATCGGCAAAAATAAAATAGTCTTAAAAGCTAATAGCGTGGCAGGGCACGTCTTTTTAAAAAATTAAAAAAAAACGATTTAAAACTTTTACGCAAAGATTTCTGACTTTGTGGATAGCACCTCTACACATTGGTTAATAATAATCTATCTTTTCTTTTCAATTAGAATAATCTATTTTAGGTCCTTTGGTGGAGCTCGTGTTTCAATTTCAAAGCCCCAGAAACTTCAGCTCGATTAGATTTCATGTGAACAATCAGTTCAGTCGTAAGTCGGAAGTTTTCTCCCAGGCCATCGTTCATTTCAGCGCGGGTGGAAAATATTTTATAAAAGAACCACTAATATTCAACTATATTCGAAATAGAGATGCGGGTATATAAATTAAAAATAATACATTTATATTAACCCGTTCCCGTGATGGCTTTTTTCCCCGTTACAACCGTGAAACCTTCGTACGACAAAGGTGAAACCTTCGTCTTACGATGGTGGTATTTTCGTATGACCAATATCGTACGTAAACCTTACCGCTGTAAACTCTACGTATGACCTAGGTTGTACTTAGGTCATACCTGATTTTTTGTGTGTGATTAGTGCCTAGTGAGCGAACAAATTGCAATGGTTAAAGCTGTACGTGGCCATATTTAAATTTTTGCAACATGAAATATCCCACGTAATACACTGTATTCGTGAGAAAAATTTACATATTGCTACCGTACAACTTTAATCATTTCAATTTGCTTGCTCACTGGGCACTAATCGCGCACAAAAATTATGTATGACCTAAGTAAGAGCTAGGACATACGACGGTTTCACGGTTATAATCGAGGAAAAGGCAATCGCGGTATCGGGTTAAGTTAACAAACGTAATTTACATGTATCTTTATGAATGTTTTCAATTTATAAAAAAATATACTGTTACAAAATTCATGAATAAAAAATTTAATCCTTTGGGAATTTTTTCGTTAAAAAATCGCTGAAAATCCACAAAAGGTACTCCGTGTCAGTGCTGCAGTGTGTTACACTCCGCGTCGGGTTCGTCGACGTCACCAAGTTAACACTGAGCAGCGGTGACATGGAATCCCTTCTGCGGATATGCAGCGGAACGAATCCCAAATGTTCAAAGTGTAACGTTTCACCCTTTTAAAAAAATGTTTGCAAATGACATTTGGCATAACATATTTCCAAAATATTTACAAAACTTCACATCATTTGTGTATGTTAAAATATGAAAGACTAACATACAATAACTTTTCGTTCGATTTACCCTAAGATTAAATACTTTCTGGTTTAAACTTTAACAACGCATTTTTGATATTTAGATGATTCTTTTTTTGTGGACATTCCAGTTCCGAACTCAATTGGTAAAACTGTAAAGATTCAGCTCAAATTTGCGAACGAATGGCTTCTTCTGAGTGAAGTAGAATTTATTTCCAGTAAGTTTTAAGGAATATTTTGCGTCATGCGTCTTTTGGACTTTGGTGTAGGTGTTTTGTTTTAGCATTTTTATTTATTTCACTTACATTTTAAAAACCGTTAATATAAAAATTAAAATTTATTTTTACGTCCTTTAGTTTCAGTTTTACAGGAGTTCAAAAAAATTTTTTTCATAAAAAATATTGCACAAACATCTAATTTTTTTTAGAAACCAAAAAAATAAATGCACGTTTGTAAACCATTTACAGCTCTCGTCCTATTTTTCATTTTTTAGAGACTTAAAATATTTTTCAATATTTTTTTTTTTTGAAAAAAGCTAATGAAGTGCTTTTTATACAAAATTTTCGGGCAATGCGAATAGTAACGACGGTAAATCTTAAAAAAACGTCCTATAGCACCTTTTAAAATACATTTTACAAATATATAATGAATGGTGTTAGTTGTTACATTTGTTGTTCACGGTCTTGGTTTTTTGGAAGTTGTTCACAATATTATGTCTTGTTTTGATGTGTTTCTTTTAGTATAGATATCGCACTATTTTAAACATTCTTACCAATTTTTATTATTACTTAATAAAACAAAAAACATTTTAATATTACAGAAGGCTCGAGTAGTTTGCTGGTAGGGCAGAATACTTTCGTATTGGGCGAAATTTTGTTTTAAACTTTAAGCTTAAACTATGGACTGATTTTATTTTAACTTCGCTATAATTTAAAAGAAGTATGTAAAAATAAAGGAAAATATTTAAGTTCTGTGTTAATTCTTGTCGTTAACTCGATTTTTTGAAATTAACAAAAATAGACAAAGCCATTGGAAAAATCTAGAAATTTATCTTGTTTTTTTTTTGTTTTTTTTAATTTCAAAAATTATAATTTAAATTGTATAAATTACCAATGCCCGTTGTTTACGTGTCATTGTTTTATTATGGTAGAATTATTGTGTTGTGTTTGTGTAGAACTTGCCATATCTGGTGCCTTTCTGGTTGAAACTGCACGAGAAGCTCAACTAGCACAAGAAAACCGCGATAAGATCAGAGGTAAAAAAACAATACAAATTTAATATATTATAGACGCCTGATAGGATAACTGATATAAATTTCGCCAGCCATTAATTTCCGTTATGTTTGTTATGAAATAAAGTTACATAAGTTATGACATAAAGTGCGTATGGCTATAGATAGATGACATGACAGTCTATCCAGCCATATGCAATTCATTTCATAACCTTGCTAATAGCAAAAATAACAGCCGGTAGCCGAAATTAAGGCTGACTGAATTTAAGTCAGTTACCCTATAGCTAAACCGCTCCTCTTTTTAATAATATGTAAATATAGCTGTTAACCAAAACCATACGTTAACTTTTAAGTTGAAAACTCAATGTTAATGCTGGGTGCCTGCAGCCATATTTACAATGTTATTAAAAAAAATACCGCAGTTCAATTTTTCTATTGAAAAATTTCTAAATTTTAGTTTTCATAATTAATAAAAAAATTGCATTCTTTTTTTATTGACATAAATTTTTTAATGTCTTTTTTTATTAAAAAAAATGTGAGTCGTACACGGTTTCCAACAGAAAAAAAATTTGTACAGAGCAAAGAAATCGTTGTGCAAATTTTTACTTTTAAGATCTTGATTTATTCGTATTTATATTTGTACTAATGATCGGTTTTCTGCCAGCTGCTTATGCTCGTTTAGTTAGGCAACAAAATTATTTTTTAAGATTAATTTTTAAAAAAATCATCAAAAATTTTTTGAGTTTACAATATGGGTGACATACCCTGCACCATAAATTTTTAAAAATATTTTTGTAGCAATAGTTTAGCAGTATAGGCAGCTAACTATGAATTGTATATACAGCACGTTTTATACAGCAGTAGTACAGTTTGCATGCTAGTTACTTTTTTGATTGCTTACATATTTTTTTATAGCAAATTGAATGATGAATAACAAGGTATCTTTTACCAATAAGTAAATTAATGTTTATGATAAAATGATATAATGATTTTGACTTAATAAACTAAATAATTATTGTTTAAATTGTGGATGATTCTTTGTTTTTTTTACTACTGAAAGGCCTTTTTAACAAATACTAACATCAAAAATATATAATATTACATTAGTATTTGTATTACTTCGATCACAACATAATAATTTCAACAACAAAAAGCAAATGAATTTATATAAAGCATAATTAGCTAAGTAAACCCACCGAATTTAATGGTGTTTGTTTTCAGTTTCTTTTAAGTATTTTTGATTTTCCGCTATTTAATTTAAAGGTTGAAATTTTTTATGGCTTCTAGTGGTCAAAACTAGTTTATCCACAATTTCTCTATAGCGTGTGTTTTCTTCGCTGGATTGTGACTTCTCTAAAAAGTATGGACATCAAAGCTAAATTTTGTAGTTTGTCGGTGTGTGGTCAGTGGTTTTTTCTGTTTACCTCATTACATTCTTACCGACACAAGTTACGAATTAGCTGTTTCGTTCATACTTTGAGTAGCCACATCCCCGCGAAAAAAGTACACGCTATAAAGAAATAGTGGATACAAGACACATACGACGTAGGGTAGCTGACTTAATTTCGGCCACATTTTTTTAATTTTTTTAGGTAAGTTTTTTGGTTTTTCTAATCGACCCAAATTTTGGTCTAAAAATCAAACGATAGCTATTTTTGTTATTTCAGTGCAAAATTTTAAAATTTCTGTTACACTTAAAGATCGGTGGAGATTTATAGTTTTATTTATATAGTGGCCGAAATTAAGGCGCTAGCCATTAACTTCAGCCACCTATAAAAAACTGGTTATTACTATTGCTAAAACGAACAATAAAAATTTTTAAAGGTTGCAAATTTATCCTTAGGTATTGTCCTTGGTACATATAATTTAATTTTTTCCCGTTTGCAAACTTTAATAGTTATTAGCAAGACTTTAAATAATTATGTCAAAACCTTTAAAAAACAAGTTATAATAACCTGTATTTTTTTCTGATGTTTTTTTGGTATAAAAAAAACGTCAAAAAAAGTCAAACGAGCAAAAAGAATCTTTATAAATACGGTAGTACGATGATATTTTAAAGCAGCAAAAAACGGCAGGTTCTTTCACCTAAATTTTTAGGTGGTCGAAATTAACGGAATCTTAAACTGCGCAGTTATTTCAACGCATTGCGAAGTGATTTTGAGGAAAATATCAAAACATGAAAAATAACAATTTTGAGCCTTAAATATAAATAGAAGATATTTTAAGGTTATACAGTGCTTCGTTCTAAATTTGATGCAGTTTAAACACAAAGCAAAAATTAAGAAAATCACAAAAAATTTACTTTTGGTGTGAAATTGTTGATAATGCAGAGTAACATGAATAAAAAACTTTTGCAAAAACACTTTATTCAACATTCATCCAGTTACTTTTGTGCTAGTTCTTTTGGATTTTAAAAATAAGCCAATTTTATAACACCCTGAATTGGTGGCCGAAATTAAGGTCTGACCGAAATTAAGTCAGATACCCTATGTGTCACAAAACTAAAAAATTGTATCAAACTAAACTTTTTATAGGCGTTTATTTGGAAACAGAAGAAGATATTTTCGAAGAAGACGAAGAAAAGAAGTTGGACTCTTCTCCCATTGGCTCCATTCCTTCTGAATACATTGCCTTAATTATTGGTAACAATTTTGAAATTGTTTTTTTTTTTACATTTTAAAAAAAATTGTTATGGTTGACCTTATCATTATTTGTAAAAAAATAACTTTTTTTCGCAGATTAAAAAACAGCTATCCTAAATAAATTGAATTCGTTAATAGTGGAAGGATTTTAAAAAAAGGCTTAGGTAACCAAAAACTTGAATTTTAAATTTCGTTCAAGTGCGACCAGAAATGAATATATAGAATAATTTTTCCGAAAACAAAAGGGTGGTTTTTTTATTTCTGCTGTACTGTACTTTTTTTCGCAGATTAAAAAAACAGCTATCCTAAATAAATTGAATTTGTTAATAGTGGAAGGATTTTAAAAAAAAGGCTTAGGTAACCAAAAGCTTGAATTTTAAATTTCGCTCAAGTGCGACCAGAAATGAATATATAGAATAATTTTTCCGAAAACAAAAGGGTGGTTTTTTTATTTCTGGTGTACTGTTGTTTTACAAGTAATGTTTAGTTTCGAACTACATATAAACCAATATTTTAAAATTGAAACTATTCGCGTTTAGGTGTGATGATCGCTTGCCTGATCGTTTGTTCCGTAGCGGTGCTGGTGATAATGGCGCGGAATCGCCGCTCCAAGAAATTTCTCTCCAAGACCACCGCGTACTCCGGTCTTAAAATGGTTCAGCCCGGAGCGTCGGCCGCTCTCACCTTCAAAGACCATATGCAAATGACGGTAGTGACCGCGCAGAACGGAACGGTCCTAGCCGGAAACGGGCACCACCACCAGCGCCAGGACTCACCCTTTAACCGCCAACAGCGCCAGGACTCCCCCTTTAACCTGATGGGTGCGGGGCTTAACGGGAGCGGGCCCGGCCAGGGTACGCTGATTCGCCAGGCGAAACTCAACCAGGCGCCAAACGGCAACCTCTACGTCACCGAAAATCAAGAACCGGATCTGATCGACTTGGGTATGGCCGGAAATCGCGGACTCAACGGGGCCAGACCCCTACCCACGCTGCCATCATGGAACACTTTCAGCTTTCCCCCACCGCCATTGGTGGATTGTACAGGTATTTTTGTTATTGTTTTTGTTTTTTTTTTTCAAATAAAAATATGTCTTTTTTTATTATTAATTTGTATACCCATAGATTTATGGTTTGACAATTAAAAACAAACAAGATCATAAAAGCTTTCTGAAATTTTGATCAACATTTTTACAGGTCCAATATACACATTTTTTCAATCTTCTCAAGACTGTTTAAGACTAAAGTTTATTCCTTAAAGCGGAAAAGAATAAGCCAGTAAAAATATGACACAAGGTTATTACTAATTTTTCACTAATACCAAAAATATATAATACTATATATTAATTCGTAGTATTATATATTTTTGGTAATACCTCAGTTTTATCTATCAGTTTTTGCCGTAGTGATATTTGAACTCGATCACTTCTAAAGTTCCAATCTTTGGTTGAATTTAATAAGCATCTAATCCTTTTTTTAAATTTTTGCATAAATGTCATATTTTCAGTTACATTTATATGAGAAATACTTTTAATATATACTGAAAAGAATTAAATTTTTAGATCTTCCATAGAAAGACTTGAACACAGTACTTTTTACTGTGTTAATTGAGCATACTGCCGTTGCGTCATCTAAATGCAAGTTGATAAAAAAACGACAAATTAATATTCTTTATCTTTGTCAGTGGATAAACGTAGTAAAAAAGACTAATCGATATAAAACTAATCGAAATTTTTAATTTTAGACTAATACTAATCAATGTTTTTAATTTTAGATAAAAATTGATCAATAATTTTAATTTTAGATAAAAACCAATCAATATTTTTAATTTCAGACTAAAACGAATCGGTGTTTTTAAGTTTAGATTAAAACCAATCGATATTTTTTGTTTAGAATGAAACTAATCTTTTTTTTAATTTTAGACTCATCGGAATACGCCGAGCCTCAGGAACTCTTCAAATCCTCCACCACACTGCCGCTAATTGGGTCACCGGGCACCACGCGCAAGGGCGGGAAGCCCACCCCTCCCCCGAGGGGAAATAACTCTTCTTCCTCCGGCTATCGCTCCGGGGGCACGTTGGACAGCAGCGGTCGCGGGGGGCGGGGTCGACATTCCCCCCGGGGCGCCGGCGGCCACCACAGTCAGAGCGACATGCCGTCCACATCGTCGGGGACCCGGTTCGGGGACGATTATCCCCCGGACGACGGAAGTGCGGACGGAGAGTCCCTACATTACGCCTCTTCGGACATCACCAGGAGAGACCCCGGCTGTAGGCTAAGGTATGATACTGTTAACCCTTTCTGATTATAAGCGCGTCTCGGACGCGGGATGTAAAAAGTATTCGGTTCGGGGACGATTTCCCCCCGGACGACGGAAGTGCGGACGGAGAGTCCCTACATTACGCCTCTTCGGACATCACCAGGAGAGACCCCGGCTGTAGGCTAAGGTATGACACTTTTAACCCTTTCTGATTATAAGCGCGTCTCGGACGGAAAATGCATTGCTGCTCAGTGTATAAAAAAGAAGGCACGCCAGGTGCCTGATAAGCAGCGATGCTTAATATGTTTGTCTCCTGCGTTAGAGTCGCGTTTTCTTTCTTAAATAATTAGAAAGTGTTACGTCGGTTTTTTTGAAAAAAAAACGACCATAACTTGCAGGAAAACGATGCACTGATTACATCAGGCCAATGACGCAGATGAGGCCGGTTGAACAAAATTTTTGCCCTATTTGTCCCAAAGTATTTATTTATTTCTACTTTAGTTTAGTCCAAATAAATCATTACACTATTTATTTTTTCATACTTCAGTTTATTTCAAATAAATGATTACCCTTTTTTTATTATAGCATCCAAGGTGTGTCTGGGAACGCCGTTTTGGCCGGATGCCCTTCCAGCCCGAGCCCTATTAGGGAAGTGCCGCGGCATCAGTTGAAATTTCAGGAAAAACTTGGCGAGGGCGAGTTCGGCGAGGTCCATCTCTGCCACGCCCCCGGGATCTCCCTCTCCTCCCCCGCCAAACACAACCATCTAGTCGCCGTGAAACTGTTACGGAAATCCGCTAGTCCTTTTGCCAAGTGAGTTTTTGCTAAAAGTATCAATAGTGGTGTAAACTAAAAAACTCCTTTTTAATCGAATTGGTGCAGTGACGGAACGCGCGACTTGAATTAGATAAAAGTAGTGTGGTGCAGTGACGGAACGCGCGACTAGAATTAGATAAAAGTAGTGTGGTGCAGTGACGGAACGCGCGACTAGAATTAGATAAATGTAGTGTGGTGCAGTGACGAAACGCGCGGCTAGAATTAGATAAAAGTAGTGTGGTGCAGTGACGAAACGCGCGACTAGCAATAATACTTGCGAACTAATTTTTTTTAAATTATATAAAACAGTAGATATTTATATGGACTTAATGTCTTAAATCTTACCCGGATTAAGTTTTCGCCAGTTTTTCAATGTAATTTATTAAAACACAAGCTTATAAAAACCTTTTTTAGATATCCGTATTTTATCCTTTTTTAAGTAAATTCTTAAGCGTAAAATGAATTACGGGTTAAAAGACCGTTGGACACAAGCATTGGAAAAAAGCTACAATATTTTTTTATTTCACAAGGTAAACTTCTTTCAGGCAAGACTTCCAAAGAGAGCTGCAAGTGCTATCTAAACTTCACGATTCCAACATCGTTCAATTATTGGGTGCGTGTACACAAGAAGAACCGTGGTGCATGGTTGTGGAGTACATGAAACACGGCGACTTGACACAGTATCTGCAGAAGCACAAAAATTCACTGAGGTCAGTTTTTTTATAAATATAGGCACCTTGCACTGGAACTCGGTTTATACATGAAGTATGCAGTAAACATAGCGAGTCACCATAACGGCTAATTACAGTATCTCCTACTTATCTTTCGTAGTATGCAGATCAACGGATTGAAAGCGCGCGAAATTTTGATCGGTTGATCTACATACTACGAAAGATAAGTAGGAGATACGGTAATTATCCATTATGGTGACGCTTATGTATATTGCATTCTTCATGTATAAACCGAGTTCCAGTGCAAGGTGCTTATATTAGTGTTAGAATTTTGATCGTTCATTTTAAAAAGTAGAATCTAAAATTATTTTCACGTTCAGCTTTTCAAAACTGCTTTGACGTGCCTACAGAAATCTAAAATACTTTTCGTTGCATTTTTTATTTGCTGCTACAATGTGTATCAAATTAACTTAACAGAGTTATAGCAAATATTTAGCGAATACTTGTGAATACTTACTTCTTTTTCACGGATATTTCGGCTGTTTTCTTGTTTGATCAATTTTTTGTTAAAATTTTTGAATTTTAAATTAATTTTAGCTTTTCTTCCCTGCTCTACATGGGCACTCAAATAGCTTCGGGTATGAAATACTTGGAATCTTTGAACTTTGTACACCGCGACTTAGCGGCTAGAAACTGTTTGGTGGGTGACGATTTCGAAATTAAAATCGGGGATTTCGGAATGGCCAGATCTATTTATTGCGAGGACTACTACAGACTGGACGGACGATACGTTTTGCCGATAAGATGGATGGCTTGGGAGTGTATACTATTGGTAAAAATTATTATTTTATTAAGATTTACAACTTTATTCGTGGTTTTAAGGTTGTTTACGAAAAACAAAAAAATTGTTTACAAAAAAAGCGGTTAGATAATCAAACTGATCCATCATTAAGCGACAAATCAGTAATGCGGAAATTTAAATTATAAAAAATGAATAAAGTGCTTGTTCGCTTCGTAGACATTTTTGAAAGGAAATTGTTGAATCGACCCAAATCAAGTAAAGGCTGGTTCATATACTTATGACAAAACGTCCTTTGAACTTTGTCGAAAGGACAAATTTAGAAAAGCCAAAACGTCCTTAGGACTTCTTCCTTTGGACAAAGTATGAACGCTACTTGAAATTTGTCCTTTGGACAAAGCCTAAAGGACAAAATCCAAAGGAAAAAGTCCAAAGAACAAGAAAGTATGAACACGTCGTCCTTTGGATTTCGTCCTTTGGAGGTTGTCCTTTGGACAAAATCCAAAGCACGTTTTGACGCTGTGTTTGTCCTTTGGACAAAGTCCAAAGGACTTTTGTCCTCAGGACTTTGTCCAAAGGACGTTTTGTCTTTAAGTATGAACCAGCCTTAAGAGATAATTTGCGTAAGCTTGGTTGGAACGTAGCTGATTGGTCGTTCCGTAAGATGTTTATTTCAGTAATAGTACGTTCCTTAGTTTCTGCGCGGTTTTCCAACAAAAAAAATTAAGGTGCTTCGACAGTTGCGAACGCACTTTTCAACCAAACCGTATGTAAATTATTCCTTACGTGACTTCGGTCGACTAAACCTTATTGAAGAAAACTTTATTCTTGAAACTGCAGTGCCTTATGTTTAAATAGTCTATTATTAAATAGAAACAATCAATTTTATTGATTTCAGGGTCAGTTCACCCCGAAGTCGGATGTGTTTTCGTTCGGAATCACACTGTGGGAGATACTCACTTGCGCCTGTTCACAACCTTTTTCGGATCTGACCAACGAAGAAGTCATTCATAACGCCCAATTAATTTCGGAAAATGACGAGAAAGCCGTAAGTTTAAATGATTTTAATTTAATTAATACACTGTGATACAAACTATTTTTCAGCGTTTCGTGATGCTTTTTTTATATTATAATTATGGTGTACTTAGCTGAAATAAAAAATCAATTCTTCATATCAAATACATAATATAAAATATACAATCAAGTCAAATATAAATTCCTGAATAAGCTAAAAACAAAGCATAGGGTTTCTTAGCATTTTTGTTTTTCTTACTTAAAGGTAGAGTCAATCAGTTGAATTATTTCAGGTGTTTCCTCCAATTCCAAAAGCGTGCCCCAAAGAAGTCGAAGATTTACTCTGGGAGTGCTGGCACAAAGACGAGAGCCTTAGACCGAGTTTCCGAGAAATCCATCTGTTTCTTCAACGAAAAAACTTAGGATATAATCCGACTTCATAATATAAATGCTCTCTCAATTCACTAATTCTCTTTTTTTTCTAACTGCCCCACAGTGGTCAGGAACCTTTTATTTTTTTTGAACCATAAATTTTTTGTTAATTTTAATTGTACAACTCTTGCCATTATAAATCACGAATCCTTGTTGAATATTGTAATTCCCATATTGAGTTTTAAACAACATTTTGGATATCGTTTATATTTTAGAAGTTTTTTAAATTATGTATTTTACTAAGTTTCAAAACTGAAAACTTATTTACTTGGTTTTAAAATTTATAATTTTTAAGAAAGCGCCAGTTAAATTTTGTTTTACAAATTTGTTTGTTTTAAATATGTTAAATTCTTGTGCGCTTAATACTTCTCGGACTGTATGTGTCGATGTTACGATATTGTCGTTACTACGGCAAAATGAGCCACAATTCGTATAAAATATATGCGACTGTGACTCATTTTATATTTAAAACAGGACCCTATTAACTACAGAATGAGTCACAGTCACGTGTATTTTATAATGACTGTGGCTCATTTTGCCTTAGTGACGACGATATGTTTTATATTTTGCTCCAAGCTGTGATTGCATAATTTGCTTGACTTGAGTCTTTAAAAATGATAGAAGATTTTTAAGCTGCGTCTTTTTCAAAGTTGGTAATAATACTAAATACTATTAATTCCAGTTTAATTTTTATGCTTTACAATTGAATTGATAAAAAAATAGAATCTAAACAGAATCAATATTTTGAATTTTTTTTTTGGGGTTGGGTTTTTTTTTGGTTTTGTGGGTGTGGGGTTTTATTTTTTTTTTTGGTTTGTGTGGGGATGGGGGATTTGTTGTTCTTATATTATTTGTATTATATTGTATATTTTTTTGGTTTATTGGACTTTAATATATTATAAATTGTTTTTGGTGAGGTGGGAGGGGGATATTTTGTTATATTTTTTATGAATTTGGTTTTTTGTTTTATGATGTGTGATTTTTTTTTTTATGTTTTTATGTGTTTTTTGTGTTTTTGATTGTTTTTTTTTTTTTTTTTTTTTTTTTGATTTGGAAGGTGAAAATGATTTCATCATTTTTAAAAAAAAAATTAATACAGAAAATGTAAAACAATAATTTTAAAACACAAAACTTTCTACCCAAGAACAAAAAAATAAAAAGATAACAAAACATTTTTGTGTTTGAAATTACACAAATACCAAAACCAATTCCCTAACCAAAACATTCATTTTTACCAAAATTCTCTTTTGAAAAATATATATTAAAAAAAAAAAATTAAATTTACTTATTTAAAGCTTCTCTAGGTTGCTTGGAAATAAATCTACAGTGATAATAAAGGTTGTTATGAATTTTATATGATATTTTGAAATCTATATTTTATATAAAAAAAAATACTATAATAAATTTTTAAAACAAACCACTTTATCTTACCCTAATAAAATCAAACATTAAACATTAATAGATTATGAAAATAACTGCAAAAACAATTTGGAGTCATATATTGAAAAAGAAAAATAGTACTTCATATATTTTTGGGATTTTAGAAAAAAAGTCAAACTAATAAATTCCTCCTAAATATTATTTCATAAATAATATCTTATGCACAAATTAATGTCATTTCATCCTCACCCCACAGTTTTTGCACTTTCCTTCATAAATTTTTTTCCTAAAACACTCATAATTTTTTTTTTATGACATATATCTAATCACAATATAAATTTCAAAAATAATATTTTTTTACTTTTAATATTTTTTTAATACAAATAATTTATAATTAACTTAACAAAATAATTTTTTTATCATTCCCTATAACTATACATCCAAATTAATTACAACAAAACATTAATTTTTCAGTGCTTATTCTCTTTAAATTAAATTTAATACATATTGAATTTTTAAAACATTATCAATTACACCAAAAAAAAAAAAAAATCTAAAACAAAAGCACCCCAAATACAATTTCCCAAAAAAATCCAACTGAAAAAACTTATCTCCAAAAAACCGAAAAAAAACCCAACAAAAAACCCCCTAAAGTCCCTAATCCCTAGCACAACACAAACATCCAAAAAACATTAGTGTTTTCGTTCCGTTTTTAAGTTTAACTATCATAATTTTAAATTCTATTTTTGCGGGGGAAATTTGTAGAAGAAAACTAGGTTTTGAGCAAAACGATGGATGGAAACAAGCCTGGGGGGGGCGAGCCCGACCCCCGCCCCGCCCCCCCCCCCCCCCCCCCCCCCCGACACCCCCCCCCCCCCCAACGCCATACCAATGCTTCTGCAACGCGTGTGCCGCGAAGAAAGGCATAGGGAACGAGTAGGCGATGAGAGACTAGTTCTGCGCGGCCAACAAAAAAATAAGTCGAAGGCGAACGACTTTTGAAAACGTATGTAAATTATCCTACGTGACTTGCGACTAAACCATAAAACTTATCTGAAACTATCTTTTAAATAGCTATTTTAAATAAAAAATTTATTGATTTCGGGTCAGCACCCAAGTCGATGTGTTTTCGTTCGGAATCACACTGTGGAGATACTCACTTGCGCCTGTCGCAACCTTTTTCGGATCTGACCACGAAGAAGTCATCCATAACGCCCAATTAATTTCGGAAAATGACGAGAAAGCCGTAATTTTAAATGATTTTAGTTTAATTAATACACTGTGATACAAACTATTTTTCAGGTTTTGTGATGCTTTTTTTATATTATAATTATGTTACTTAGCTGAAATAAAAAATCAATTCTTCATATTAGATACATAATATAAAATATACAATAAAAGTCAAATATAAATTCCTAATTAGGCAAAACAAAGCATAGGGTTTCTTAGGATTTTGTTTTCTGACTTAAAGGTAGAGTCAATCAGATAATTATTTCAGGTGTTTCCTCCAATTCCAAAAGCATGCCCCAAAAGAAGTCGAAGATTTACTCGGAAGTGTCTGGGCAGAAAGACGAAAGAGCCTTAGACCGAGTTTCCGAGAAATCCATCTGTTTCTTCAACCAGAAAAAACTTAGGATATATCGACTTCTTAATATAAATGCTCTCTCAATTCACTAATCTCTCTTTTTCTATACTGCCCCACAGTGGTCAGGAACCTTTTATTTTTTTTGAACCATAAATTTTTTGTTAATTTTAATTGTACAACTCTCTGCCATTATAAACCACGAATCCTTGTTGAATATTGTAATTCCCACTATTGAGTTTTAAACAACATTTTGGATATCGTTTATATTTTAGAAGTTTTTTAAATTATGTATTTTACTAAGTTTTAAAACTCAAACTTATTTACTTGGTTTTAAAATTTATAATTTTTAAGAAAGCGCCATTAAATTTTGTTTTACAAATTTGTTTGTTTTAAATATGTTAAATTCTTGTGTGCTTTAATACTTCTCGGACTTATGTGTCGATGTTACGATATTGTCGTTACCACGGCAAAATGAGCCACAATTCGTATAAAAATATATGCGACTGTGACTCATTTTATATTAAAACAGGACCCTATTTAACTACACAGAATGGGCCACAGTCAAGTGTATTTTATAATGACTGTGGCTCATTTTGCCTTAGTAACGACGATATGTTTTATATTTTGCTCCAAGCTGTGATTGCATAATTTGCTTGACTTGAGTCTTTAAAAATGATAGAAGATTTTTAAGCTGCGCTTTTTCAAAGTTGGTAAAAATACTAAATACTATTAATTCCATTTAATTTTTATGCTTTACAATTAATTGATAAAAAAATAAATCTAAACAAATCAATATTTTCAATTTTTAAATTTAACTGATCCTAATATTTTAAATTCATTTTTATTCATTGAACAACGGAAGCGTATAAAAATCTTCAGTTGCAAACTGTACATTTTTTTAAAATTTTTATTAACTCGTACTGCCTTAGATTTTGTTTAATTTTATTGTTTTTGGTGTAAAAAGTGAATAAAGTGCTTTTAAACAACAATTCAATATGTATTAACAAAATTTAATTTTAAAAAAGCAAGCAAATAACGGCACTGAAAAATTAATGGAATTTTGATCTGATCACATAAATTAGAACTGTATTAGTTCTGGCGAACAATGATAAAAAAATTATTTTGTTAAGTTACACTTATAAATTATTTGTAATTAAAAAAATAATTAAAAAGTAAAAAAAAAACAATATTAATTCTTTGAAAATTTATATTGTGAATTAGATATATGTCCATAAACAAAACAAAAAAAACATTATGAAGTGTTTTACAAAAACTTATGAAGAAAAGTACGACAAGGTAACCTCATGAGGACGTGAGGACATGAAATGACCAATCTAAAATTCTGCTGCCATACAGAATATTACTTTATGAAAACTAAATAATTTAGGCAGAAAATTTGTTAAGTTCCACTTTTTCTAAAAATCCCAAAAAATATATGACAGTAAGTCGATTTTTAATTTTTACAAAATATATGCGCAAAATCCAAAATTCGTTTTTAGATTATTCATAAAACCGCTATTAAATGTTTAACATGTTCTCGATTTTAAATTAGGATAAAAATAAAAAGTGAAGCTTCTGCATTTTTCAAAAACACATTAATTAAAATAGTAATTTTCTTTTTATGATAAAATACTTAAACTTAAAAAAATATCATGATAAAATTCATGAACAACCTTTATTATCGACTGTAGATTTTATTTTCCCAAAGCAACCTAAGAAAAGCCATAAAATCAAGCTAAACAATTATGAAATTTTTTTCATTTTAATGGTGTGTTTTTAGAAAGCAGAGATTTCAGTCAGAAACACATAGAAAATGTTTTGGTTAGGCGAAATCCGAATTTGGTAATTTGTGTAATTTAAAACACAAAAACTGTTTCTGGCTTATGCCTCATTGTATAATTTCACTATTGTGAAATCGTTTTTTAATTTATTTACGTAAATATAATGATGAAGTTTTTATAGATTTTAGTGTTTTTCAAAGTAAACAATAGACTATTTCCACATAGCATTTGACGTAACGAAATTGAATACGTGATCAGGTGATAACGCAGATATGCGACAGGATGTTTTTATTGCTTTAACTATATTATTATACATTGCGATGAAATTGAATGAAAAATATAATTTCTTAGGATTTGTATTTACTTTTAATTTTTTTTTTTCAAAGAAAAGTATAGCCTATTTCTGCATAACATTTCTACCTGACCCAATTTATACAGTACAGTACAAGAATGATTGCGCAACACGCATATCGTCGTTACAACGGCAAAATAAGTCACTGTCATTACAAAATACACGTGATTGTGACTCATTCTGTAGTTAATAGGGTCCTGAATCAATTTCAAAATAAACCAAAGTCACATATATTTTCATACGAACTGTGGTTCATTTTGCCCTAGTAACGACGATATGCACCAGATTGCTCTTGGACTATACTTATACATAGCGTGTAAATAGGATGAAAAAACATTCTTAAGATTTACATTGCCGTAGTGATTTTAATAAAAATTAAATTATTAAAAATAAACATTTAAACACAATTTTTTTTGTAAAAAATTCATATTTGATCAACAAACAAAGCTACGTAAATTTTGTTCCTGAATGGTGAACAAAGTTATAAGGATGATAAAAATCAATAAATAATTATTACAATATCTTTTTTAAGCCTCTCATCGTCACTTCTACTTAAACACATTTCAATCGATGAATCTCACGTAAGAAATAATATGCATACAGCGTGTTTTAATTTGTATACACTGTCGGAAAAAAACACTGGAGCTGGACTCTAAATTCCCGACGGTGTATGCAATTTAAAGCACGCTGTATGCAAATTATTCCTTAAGTGAGATTTATTAATTGAAAAAAGATAATGCGTGTTTATGGATGGTTTAGTCGTGTCTTCTTTTCATCTGAAATAACTGTGTTTTTTTTTTGTTTGTCTTAGAAAAAATTTAAAGCCTATACCAAAGCAACAGCATGTTTTTGTATATGCCAGATTTCTAAATAAATTATAATTGCATTATAAAAAATTATAGATAATTTTAGTAAACATACAAATTTGAAAAGCTTGCACGTTTAGAATGCAAAAATACTTTTTGCGAGTCTATCCTGTTTGTTTAGTTTGAAACTCATGTTACGAATTTACAATTAGTTCTATTTCAAAATTTTTATTAAGATTTTCTGTTGCAAACGGAAATAGTGTGGTGTAGCTAAAGAATTAAACAGAAGGAAAACCAAAACGGTATGTTTTTTACATAAGTATAAACAGAAAGAGAATCTGTTTGATAAACAAACACAAACAGACAAACTTATGGTGAATTTACTAGTAAATTGTTTACTAAGAAGGGTTTTTGTGGTCTGAATTATTATGCAGAATATTTATTTTGCGCACCCAATGATAGCGCCAGGGGTTATATAGGTGATATATACGGCAGAATCATATGATCTATCTATCTATCTGTAAAACAAGCAAAAAATATTGTTTTTAAAAGATTTTTTGTCAATGTTACTATATGTTTTTATGATTTTCAAACAAAAAATAACAAATGTGACAATATTAATGCAAACGCTACAGAAATTATATTTTAAATATGATCTCAAAGGAATGTGAGTTTTTATAAAGTAAAAGTAAAGTATTAAAGCGCAGAAATTTTCTCTATAACTTTTGACGCCATAATAAGAAAAAATGCAAAAACAACTGTTTAGCCTTTTGCCTGAAAAATGGGAGATACCGGGCTTTTACCTGTAATTTCCAGCCTCAACACTGTATTAATTAACTGATGTGCTTTTTTATACTATCACCCGCCAGCTTTAAGTTAGAACTCCTATTAAGGCGTCACATTTTCCAAACATCATCACAACGGGAGTTGTTACCTTTTAAGTTGTATCGCAGCCTCACTGTGCGTAAATTATGCAGTTGAACACAAAACTATTTCTGAAGTTTTATTTTTATTACAAAAAATTATACAGGAATGATGGCACCATAGTAACAACTGCATATCCTCGTTACTCTTACACAAAGAGTCACAAAAGTTAGAACTTCTATTAAGGCGTTACATTTTCCAAACATCATCACAACGGGAGTTGTTGCCTTTTAAGTTGTATCGCAACCTCACTGTGCGTAAACTATTATGCATTTGAACACAAAACTATTTCTGAAGTTTTATTTTTATTACAAAAAAATTATACAGGAATGATGGCACCATAGTAACAACTGCATATCCTCGTTACTCTGACACAAAGAGTCACAATCAGTATAAAATCATTGTAACTGTGACTCAAATTGTTAATACTATTTGTGTGTTAAAGAATAAAAAGAGTCACAGTTACGTGTATTTTATGACGCTTCTGACTCATTGTGTCAGAGTAACGACGAATTATGCATACATACTGTTTTAGTGTTTCAAACTTTATTTTTTAAGTTTATTTATATTTATTAGATAAACAATTTCGAATATTATGACCAAACTCTCTAAGTCGAATTTTATATGAATACAAAAAAAAAACATTTTATAAAAATTCAAAAGTAAACTTTATGTTTAATTTTATCCAATTAAAATTAACGAATGGATAGTAAAAGCGTGTATTTTACACCAATTTTATAAGTATTTATATTATTTCACAAATTATTTCATCGGTTTTCTGAAACTGGTTTTTTTTCGCCGTGAATTTCGAGCTTCAATAACGTGGTGGTATTTTTCTGTAGCTTAATAAATCGTCAAGATTCCACCATAAGGCCCGTTTGTCCTGTGTACGATTCCACAAAAATCGTTTGCGTCTTTTCAAAACTAAAATTAAAGTATTGTTAATAAACCGTAACTCAATCTGTTTGCTCCAATGTCAAAAAGTGGATGCACAGAAAGTATGAATTAGGTCCCGACGCGACTTGTAAAAGTATATGTACGCAAATTTTTGTTCAAAAATGCAAGAGCAATATAAGAAATAATTTGCATAAGCATGAATGATGTTTATTTCAGCAATAGTACTTTCAGCAGTTTTCCAACAAAAACATTCAAATGCTTTGACAATTACGCACTTTTCAACCAAACCATATGCAAATTATTCCTTATGTGACTTTGGTCGATTATTAAATTTCACGTAAGATTTAGGTCTAAAATCTGAACACAATTCGCAACTGTTGACTTTCGCTAATTCTTTAAATAAAAACCGGGCAGAAAAACATATCACTGCACGTTCCGTCAACAGCGGACTCGCCCTCTTTTTTATCTGTTATTTGAGGTGTGTATATTAAATTTCCGAATCCAAACCTCAATTTTTGTTTTAAGGTGTATTTTTTTTTGGTTTGCCGCATTTAAACTGTTCAACCCTTTTTTTAATGTAAAAAATTAGAAAACGATTAAAAAATTACTACAATGCAGGAGTAGTAACTTAACCCTTTAGAGTTAATATCAATCTTATAGGTTTGTTAAAAAGATGCCCCCAAAAGTGCAAACATCATAATTGAACTAATCACACAAAGCAAAAACTTTATAAACTATACGAAGAGTTTGCATAAATTTTTTAAACTTTAAAAATGATAAGGCTAATTTAACATAATTCTCTAAAACCATTTTAAATCTTTATAAAATTTTTGGTGCTAAAACTATTACCTTTATTGTTTCTAATTCCCTGTATTGAAAAAATACTTGTATGTCCTTTTGAAAGCTTGTGAGCTATTTTGTTTTTATTTATATAGAAAGAATCGACAGTGTTAAAAATTATATATAAAATACACAAAACAAAGTACGATCGTTTTAAATTAAAAATTGCCATTCAAAATATGAAATTTAAATGTAAAATTTATAAGATTGAAAAAAATTTCTAAATTTTGAGCGGCACAATTTTCGCGATTTTTTGAAGACAACAAAGTCAATTTATAAATTTGCTTTTATGGCTGTTTAAAAACTGCATGACGCAGTAAAGCTTTGGGAATTTAGTGCGTAAACAACCATAAAGTCTGGTATTTACAATAGTTTGTTTTAAACTAAATTTAGAAGCTTTGTCTCTCAAATGGGCGGAACAACTTTAACCTGAATTCATTTTTTTAATTTTGTGATTGCACAACAACTGCTTGAATGGGAAATCAAATCAATAACACTTAATCTGAGTCATTTTTCATAAAAAGTGTCCAAAAGACAAAATTCAAAAAACCTATTTTTAATGATCTAAAACGATTTTTAAATAATAACATGTAAGTTAAAACCTTTATCATGATGAACGCTTTCGGTAAAGTAAATTCACCATCCTCTAACATATAATATTTCTTATTTAGCCTGACTGAGGATAGTAATTTACTTTACCGAAAGCTTTCATCATGATAAAGGTTTTAACTTACGTGTTATTATTTGCAATACGACTCTGATTTTTAAATATAAAAATGCCTAAAATTAAAAAACAACTAAAAATCGCACAAAAAAATTTTCTCAGCCAGTTTATTTTATAATAGTTCTTTTATCAACATGATTAAAGTCATCCTAACAAACAGAAAAGATAATTTTTTACTAACGGATTTTTTTTAGGAAATCGTTTTATTACTTCATCATTTAAACAGCATAAAGTATAAATATTTTTTGTCTTAAAAAATCACAAAAATAGCTCAAAATTTAAAATTTTTTAATCTTATAAATTTAATAAACTTTCATTTTTAATGATTAATTAAACCAATCGTATTTTTTTTGTGTATTTTATATATAATTTTTAACACTGTCGATTCTTTCTATATAAATAACAACAAAATAGCTCACAAGCTTTCAAAAGGACATACAAATATTTTTTCAATACAAGGAATTAGAAACAATAAAGGTAATAGTTTTAACACCAAAAATTTTATAAAGATTTTAAATGGTTTCAGAGAATTATGTTAAATTAGCCTCATCATTTTTAAAGTTTGAAAAATTTGTGCAAACCCTTCGTATAGTTTATAAAGTTTTTGCTTTGTGTGATTAGTTCAATTATGATGTTTGCACTTTTGCGGGCACCTTTTTAACAAGCCTATAAGATTGATATTAACTTTAAAGGGTTAGGTTTTGGCATATAAAATTATGCTTTTACTACTTCTGCATTGTAGTAATTTTTTAATCATTTTCTAATTTTTAAGATTTAAAAAAAGGGTTGAACAGCATAAAATGCGGCAAACAAAAAAAAACATCTTAAAGCAAAAATTGAGGTTTGGATTCGGAAATTTAATATACACACCTCAAAGTAGCAGATAAAAAAGAGGGCGAGTCCGCTGTTGACGGAACATGCAGTGATATGTTTTTCTGCCGGGTTTTTATTCAAAGAATTAGCGGAAGTCAACAGTCGTGAATAGTGTTCAGATTTTAGACCTAAATCTTACTTAGGTGAAATTCAATAATCGACCAAAGTCACATAAGGAATAATTTGCATATGGTTTGGTTGAAAAGTGCGTAATTGTCAAAGCATCTGAATGTTTTTGGAAAACTGAAATACCTTCCCTATCCCTAATTAACATAACATCTTCACATCACTGTTGAAAGTATATGTGGTGAAAATAAACCATCATTCATGCTTATTGTAAGAAAGCAAATTGAATTTCTTATTATTGTGAGCGAAATCTAAACCAAACTTATGCAATTTTGAATTAAAAAAATTTGCGTAATTATTTTACAAGTCGCGTCGGGACCTAATTCATACTTTCTGTGCACCCACTTTTTAACATTGGAGCAAAAGGGTTGCGGTTTATTAACAATATTTTAATTTTAGTTTTGAAAAGACGCAAACGATTTTTGTGGAATAATACACAAGACAAAAGGGCCTTATGGTGGAATCTTGACGATTTATTAAGCTACAGAAAAATACCACCACGTTACTGAAGCTCGAAATTCACGGCGAAAAAAAACAGTTTCAGGAAACCGATGAAATAATTTGTGAAATAATATAAATACTTATAAAATTGGTTTAAAATACACGCTTTTATATCCATTCGTTAATTTTAATTAGATAAAAATTAAACATGAAGTTTACCTTTCAATTTTTATAAAATGTTTTTTTTGTATTCATATAAAATTCGACTTAGAGAGTTTGGTTATAATATTCGAAATTGTTTATCTAATAAATATAAATAAACTTAAAAAATAATTCTGAAACATAAAAACATATGTATGCATAATTCGTCGTTACTATAACACAATGAGTCGGAAGCGTATAAAATACACGTAACTGTGATCTTTATTCTTTAACACACAAATAGTATTAAATTTAAGAATCACATTACAATGATTTTATACTGAATGTGACTCTTTCTGTAAGAGTAACAGAGATATGCAGTTGTTACTATGTGCCATCATTTCTGTATAATTTTTTTTAATAAAAATAAACTTAAATATTTTTGTTCAATGCATAATATTTCCACATATTCGATATTAAAAGGCAACAACTCCCGTGAATTTTGAAAATGTAACCCTTAATAAATTCTAACTTTTTACTCTTTTTAATAACGAGATATGCATTTTTGCCATATTCCTTATAATTTTTTTAATAAAAATAAAACTTCAAAATATTTTTTTCAACTCATAATTTACCACATAGAGTGCGATACACTTAAAATTAACAACTCCCTTTAATATGTTTAAAAATGTGACGCCTTAATAGATCTAACTTAAAGCTGCGGTGATATATAAAAAAGCACATCATTAATAATACATGTTAGCTGAAATTACAGTAAAAGCCCTACCCTTCAGCAAAAGGCTAAACATTTTTTTCATTTTCTTTTATGCGTCAAAAGTTATAGAAAATTCTCTCGCTAATCTTTACTTTTACTTTATAAAAACTCACATTTCTTTGAGATCATATTTAAAATATAATTTCTTACGTTTTGCATTAATATTTCAAATTTTTTATTTTTTTTTAAATATTAAAAACATACTAACATTACAAAAAATCTTTTAAAAACAATATTTTTGCTTTTCTTATATATAAAATAATTATATATTCCTATATATCCCCTATATAACCCCTCCTATCATTGTGCCAAATAAATATTCCATTTGAGACAAAAACCTTCTTATAAACAATTTATATAAATTCACCATAATTTTTTTTTTTTTTTATCAAACAAATTCTTTCTCTTATATTATCTAAAAAACATACCTTTTTTCCTTCTCTTTAATTCTTACTACATCGCACTATTTTCGTTTCAACAAAAATCTAATAAAAATTTTAAATAGAACTAATTTAAATTCTAACAAGTTCAACTAAAACAAACACAATATTCAAAAATATTTTCATTCTAACAACTTTTCAAATTTTATTTTACTAAAATTATCTATAATTTTTTATAATCAATTATAATTCATTTAAAATCTGCATATACAAACATCTTCTTTGTATACTTAATTTTGAGCAACAAAAAAAAAAGTTCTCAGATGAAAAAGAAGACACGACTAAAACCATCCAAACAGATATTTTTTTTATTAATAAATCTCACTTAGAATAATTTCATACAGCGTTTTAATTCATTCGAAAAAAGTCCACTCAGTGTTTCTGACAGTATAATTAAAACAGCTGTATCATATTATTTCTTCTAGATTATCAATTAATTGTTTAATAGAAGTGACATGAGAAGGCTTAAAAAAGATATTTAATAATTATTTATTGATTTTTATCTCCTTATAATTTTTTCTCACCATTTAGAACAAAAAAATTACGTATTTTTTTTTTCAAATATGAATTTTTACAAAAAAAAATTTGTTTAAATTTTATTTTTAATAATTAATTTTATCACTACGGCAATTAAATTTATAATTTTTTTATTCTACACGCTATGTATAAGTATAGTCCAAGAGCAATCTGTGCATATCGTCGTTACTAGGCAAAATGAACCACAGTTCGTATAAAAAATATATGTGACTGACTTATTTTTAAATTGAATGGGACCCTATAAACTACAAATGAGTCAAATCACGTGTATTTTATAATGACTGTGGCTCATTTTGCCGTGGTAACGACGATATGCTTTCGCAATCATTTTTGTATTGTACTGTATAAATTGGGTTAGTAAAATGTTATGCGGAAATAGGCTATACTTTCTTTGAAAAAAAAAAATTAAAATAAATAAAATCCCTAAGAAATATATCACAATTCATCGCAATGTATAATAATATAGTTAAAGCAATAAAAACATCCTGTCGCATATCTGCGTTATCACCTGATCACGTATTCATCTTCGCGTTTTACTGTATGAATTTTGTTACGTCAAAGGCTATGTGGAAATAGTCTATTGTTTACTTTAAAAAACACTAAAATCTATAAAAACTTCATCATTATATTTACGTAAATAGATTAAAAAATGATTTCACAATGGTGAAACTATACAATGAGGCATAAGCCAGAAACAGTTTTTGTGTTTTAAATTACACAAATTAGCAAATTCGGATTTCGCCTAACCAAAACATTTTCTATGTATTTCTGACTGAAATCTCTGCCTTCTAAAAACACACCATGAAAATGAAAATAATTTCATAATTGTTTAGTTTGATTTTATGGCTTTTCTTAGGTTGCTTTGTGAAAATAAAATCTATAGTCGATAATAAAGGTTGTTCGTGAATTTTATCATGATATTTTTTTAAGTTTAAGTATTTTATCATAAAAAGAAAATTACTATTTTAATTAATGTGTTTTTGAAAAATGCAGAAGCTTCACTTTTTATTTTTATCCTAATTTAAAATCGAGAACATGTTAAACATTTAATAGCGGTTTTATGAATAATCTAAAAACGAATTTTGGATTTTGCGCATATATTTTGGAAAAAGTAAAAATCGACTTACTGTCATATATTTTTTGGGATTTTTAGAAAAAGTGGAACTTAACAAATTTTCTGCCTAAATTATTTAGTTTTCATAAAGTAATATTCTGTATGGCAGCAGAATTTTAGATTGGTCATTTCATGTCCTCACGTCCTCATGAGGTTACCTTGTCGTACTTTTCTTCATAAGTTTTTGTAAAACACTTCATAATGTTTTTTTTGTTTTGTTTATGGACATATATCTAATTCACAATATAAATTTTCAAAGAATTAATATTGTTTTTTTTTACTTTTTAATTATTTTTTTAATTAAAAATAATTTATAAGTGTAACAACTTAACAAAATAATTTTTTTATCATTGTTCGCCAGAACTAATACAGTATCTAATTTATGTGATCAGATCAAAATTCCATTAATTTTTCAGTGCCGTTATTTGCTTGCTTTTTTAAAATTAAATTTTGTTAATACATATTGAATTGTTGTTTAAAAGCACTTTATTCACTTTTTACACCAAAAACAATAAAATTAAACAAAATCTAAGGCAGTACGAGTTAATAAAAATTTTAAAAAAATGTACAGTTTGCAACTGAAGATTTTTATACGCTTTCCGTTGTTCAATGAATAAAAATGAATTTAAAATTATGATAGTTAAACTTAAAAATTCAAAATATTGATTCTGTTTAGATTCTATTTTTTTATCAATTCAATTGTAAAGCATAAAAATTAAACTGGAATTAATAGTATTTAGTATTATTACCAACTTTGAAAAAGACGCAGCTTAAAAATCTTCTAACATTTTTAAAGACTCAAGTCAAGCAAATTATGCAATCACAGCTTGGAGCAAAATATAAAACATATCGTCGTCACTAAGGCAAAATGAGCCACAGTCATTATAAAATACACGTGACTGTGACTCATTCTGTAGTTAATAGGGTCCTGTTTTAAATATAAAATGAGTCACAGTCGCATATATTTTATACGAATTGTGGCTCATTTTGCCGTAGTAACGACAATATCGTAACATCGACACATACAGTCCGAGAAGTATTAAAGCACACAAGAATTTAACATATTTAAAACAAACAAATTTGTAAAAAAAAATTTAACTGGCGCTTTCTTAAAAATTATAAATTTTAAAACCAAGTAAATAAGTTTTCAGTTTTGAAACTTAGTAAAATACATAATTTAAAAAATAACTTCTAAAACATAAACGGTATCCAAAATTTGGTTTAAAACTCAATATGGGAATTACAATATTCAACAAGGATTCGTGATTTATAATGGCAAGAGTTGTACAATTAAAATTAACAAAAAATTTATGGTTCAAAAAAAATAAAAGGTTCCTGACCACTGTGGGGCAGTTAGAAAAAAAAGAGAATTAGTGAATTGAGAGAGCATTTATATTATGAAGTCGGATTATATCCTAAGTTTTTTCGTTGAAGAAACAGATGGATTTCTCGGAAACTCGGTCTAAGGCTCTCGTCTTTGTGCCAGCACTCCCAGAGTAAATCTTCGACTTCTTTGGGGCATGCTTTTGGAATTGGAGGAAACACCTGAAATAATTATACTAATTGACTCTACCTTTAAGTAAGAAAAACGAAAATGCTAAGAAACCCTATGCTTTGTTTTAGCTTAATCAGGAATTTATATTTGACTTTTATTGTATATTTTATATTATGTATCTAATATGAAGAATTGATTTTTTATTTCAGCTAAGTACACCATAATTATAATATAAAAAAGCATCACAAAACGCTGAAAAATAGTTTGTATCACAGTGTATTAATTAAACTAAAATCATTTAAACTTACGGCTTTCTCGTCATTTTCCGAAATTAATTGGGCGTTATGAATGACTTCTTCGTTGGTCAGATCCGAAAAAGGTTGCGAACAGGCGCAAGTGAGTATCTCCCACAGTGTGATTCCGAACGAAAACACATCCGACTTCGGTAGAACTGACCCTGAAATCAATAAAATTGATTGTTTCTATTTAATAATAGACTATTTAAACATAAGGCACTGCAGTTTCAAGAATAAAGTTTTCTTCAATAAGGTTTAATCGACCAAAGTCACGTAAGGAATAATTTGCATATGGTTTGGTTGAAAAGTGCGTTCGCAACTGTCGAAGCACCTTAATTTTTTTTGTTGAAAAACCGCGCAAAAACTGTTCAACGTACTATTACTGAAATAAACATCATACGGAACGACCAATCAGCTACGTTCCAACCAAGCTTACGCAAATTATTTCTTAAGGCTGGTTCATACTTATGACAAAACTTCTTTTGGACAAAGTCCAAAGGACAAAAGTCCTTTGGACTTTATCCTTTGAATTTTGTCCAAAGGACAACCTCCAAAGGACAAAGTCCAAAGGACGACGTGTTCATACTTTCTTGTCCTTTGGACTTTTTCCTTTGGATTTTGTCCTTTGGGCTTTGTCCAAAGGACAAATGTCAAGTAGCGTTCATACTTTGTCCAAAGGAAAAAGTCCTAAGGACGTTTTGGCTTGTCCAAAGGACGTTTTGGATTTTCTAAATTTGTCCTTTCGACAAGTTCAAAGGACGTTTTGTCATAAGTATATGAACCAGCTTTTACTTGATTTTAGTCGATTCAACAATTTCCTTTCAAAAATATCTACGAAGCGAACAAGCACTTTATTAATTTTTTTATAAATTTCCGCATTGCTAATTTGTCGTTTAATGATAGATTCGTTTAATTATCTAAACGCTTTTTTTGTACACAATCTTTTTGTTTTTCGTAAACAACCTTAAAACCACGAATAAAGTTGTAAATCTTAATAAAATAATAATTTTTACCAATAGTATACACTCCCAAGCCATCCATCTTATCGGCAAAACGTATCGTCCGTCCAGTCTGTAGTAGTCCTCGCAATAAATAGATCTGGCCATTCCGAAATCCCCGATTTTAATTTCGAAATCGTCACCCACCAAACAGTTTCTAGCCGCTAAGTCGCGGTGTACAAAGTTCAAAGATTCCAAGTATTTCATACCCGAAGCGATTTGAGTGCCCATGTAGAGCAGGGAAGAAAAGCTAAAATCAATTTAAAATTTAAAATTTTTTGCAAAAAATCGATCAAACAAGAAAACAGCCGAAATATCCGCGAAAAAGAAGTAATGATTCACAAGTATTCGCTAAATATTTCCTATAACTCTGTTAAGTTAATTTGATACACATTGTAGCAGCAAATAAAAAATGCAGCGAAAAGTATTTTAGATTTCTGTAGCCACGTCAAAGCAGTTTTGAAAAGCTGAACGTGAAAATAATTTTAGATTCTACTTTTTAAAATGAACAATCAAAAATCTAACGCTAATATAGGCACCTTGCACTGGAACTCGCTTTATACATGAAGTATGCAATATACATAAGCGTCACCATAATGGATAATTACCGTATCTCCTACTTATCTTTCGTAGTATGCAGATCAACCGATCAAAATTTCGCGCGCTTTCAATCCGTTGATCTGCATACTACGAAAGATAAGTAGGAGATACGGTAATTATCCATTATGGTGACACTTATGTATATTGCATACTACATGTATAAACCGAGTTCCAGTGCAAGGTGCCTATATTTATAAAAAAAACTGACCTCAGTGAATTTTTGTGCTTCTGCAGATACTGTGTCAAGTCGCCGTGTTGCATATACTCCACAACCATGCACCACGGTTCTTCTTGTGTACAAGCACCCAATAATTGAACGATGTTGGAATCGTGAAGTTTAGATAGCACTTGCAGCTCTCTTTGGAAGTCTTGCCTGAAAGAAGTTTACCTTGTGAAATAAAAAAATATTGTAGCTTTTTTCCAATGCTTGTGTCCAACGGTCTTTTAACCCGTAATTCATTTTACGCTTAAGAATTTACTTAAAAAAGGATAAAATACGGATATCTAAAAAAGGTTTTTATAAGCTTGTGTTTTAATAAAACACATTGAAAAACTGGCGAAAACTTACTCCGGGTAAGATTTAAGACATTAAGTCCATATAAATATCTACTGTTTTATATAATTTAAAAAAAATTAGTTCGCAAGTATTATTGCTAGTCGCGCGTTTCGTCACTGCACCACACTACTTTTATCTAATTCTAGCCGCGCGTTTCGTCACTGCACCACACTACTTTTATTTAATTCTAGTCGCGCGTTCCGTCACTGCACCACACTACTTTTATCTAATTCTAGCCGCGCGTTCCGTCACTGCACCACACTACTTTTATCTAATTCTAGTCGCGCGTTCCGTCACTGCACCAATCCAATTAAAAAAGAGTTTTTTAGTTACACTGCTATTGATACTTTTGGCAAAAACTCACTTGGCAAAAGGACTAGCGGATTTCCGTAACAGTTTCACGGCGACTAGATCGTTGTGTTTGGCGGGGGAGGAGAGGGAGATCCCGGGGGCGTGGCAGAGATGGACCTCGCCGAACTCGCCCTCGCCAAGTTTCTCCTGAAATTTCAACTGATGCCGCGGCACTTCCCTAATAGGGCTCGGGCTGGAAGGGCATCCGGCCAAAACGGCGTTCCCAGACACACCTTGGATGCTAAAATAAAAAAAAGGGTAATTATTTATTTGAAATAAACTGAAGTATGAAAAAATAAGTAGTGTATTGATTTATTTGGAACAAACTAAAGTACAAATAAATAAATACTTTGGGACAAATAGGGCAAAAATTTTGTTCAACCGGCCTCATCTGCGTCATTGGCCTGATGTAATCAGTGCATCGTTTTCCTCTAAGTTATGGTCGTTTTTGTTTCAAAAAAACCGACGTAACACTTTCTAATTATTTAAGAAAGAAAACACGACTTTAACGCAGGAGACAAACATATTAAGCATTGCTGCTTATCAGGCACCTGGCGTGCTTTCTTTTTTATACACTGAGAAGCAATGCATTTTCCGTCCGAGACGCGCTTATAATCAGAAAGGGTTAACATTATCATACCTTAGCCTACAGCCGGGGTCTCTCCTGGAGCCTGTTTCATAAAATACTGGTAAATTTTACAAGTTTGTAAAATGGAGAAAAATACAAGTTTTTAAAATTACTGACTTGTAAATTTTTAAACAAATAAAAAGATGTTTGTATACGAGTTTTTTATATAGATTTTTTAATATATAATTTAATATTAGTAATATAAATAATAATATATTTAATTTTTATATAGATTTTTTATATTTTTTATATATAGATTTTTTAATATACCTCCACAAACCAACAAAAAAAGAGATTCAAATTTACAATGGTATTTTTACTTGTATTTTTTCACTTGTATTTTTCATCTGTATTTTCACTTGTATTCAAGTTTTTTTTCAAACTTGTAAAAAAATCAAGTGTAGTTGTAAAGTGAATTTACCCTACTCGAAGTAGGGTAAATTTTTCTTTTGAGGACTTGCGAAAAATTACAAGTGGCCAAAGTTTAAAACTGGAATAACTTTAAACACACAACAGCTACGTACATGAAATTTTAAATAGTTTGCACATGGCATATAATCTTTTTTCATTTCAAATTTCAACGCAAATGGTTCAGAAATAATCAGAAAGGGTTAACAGTATCATACCTTAGCCTACAGCCGGGGTCTCTCCTGGTGATGTCCGAAGAGGCGTAATGTAGGGACTCTCCGTTCGAACTTCCGTCGTTGGGGGGAAAATCGTCCCGGAACTGAACACTTTTTACATCCCGCGTCCGAGACGCGCTAATAATCAGAAAGGGTTAACAGTATCATACCTTAGCCTACAGCCGGGGTCTCTCCTGGTGATGTCCGAAGAGGCGTAATGTAGGGACTCCCCGTCCGAACTTCCGTCGTTGGGGGGAAAATCGTCCCCGAACCGAACACTTTTTACATCCCGCGTCCGAGACGCGCTAATAATCAGAAAGGGTTAACAGTATCATACCTTAGCCTACAGCCGGGGTCTCTCCTGGTGATGTCCAAAGAGGCGTAATGTAGGGACTCCCTGTCCGAACTTCCGTCATTTGGGGGAAAATCGTCCAGGAACAGAACACTTTTTACATCCCGTGCCAACCCGCTAATAATGCAAAAGGTGGTAACAGTACATACCTTAGCCTACAGCCGGGGTCTCTCCTGGACGGGTCCAAAGAGGCGGTAATGTAGGGACTCCCTGTTACCGAAGCTTCCGTCGTTGAGGGGGAAAATCGTCCCGGAACCGAACACTTTTTCATTCCGCGTTCCAGACGCGCTAATAATCAGAAAGGGTTAACAGTATCATACCTTAGCCTACAGCCGAGGTCTCTCCTGGTGATGTCCAAAGAGGCGTAATGTAGGGACTCCCCGTCCGAACTTCCGTCGTTGGGGGGAAAATCGTCCCCGAACCAAACACTTTTTACATCCCGCGTCCGAGACGCGCTAATAATCAGAAAGGGTTAACAGTATCATACCTTAGCCTACAGCCGGGGTCTCTCCTGGTGATGTCCAAAGAGGCGTAATGTAGGGACTCTCCGTTGGAACTTCCGTCATTGGGGGAAAATCGTCCCGGAACTGAACACTTTTTACATCCCGCGTCCGAGACGCGCTAATAATCAGAAAGGGTTAACAGTATCATACCTTAGCCTACAGCCGGGGTCTCTCCTGGTGATGTCCAAAGAGGCGTAATGTAGGGACTCTCCGTTCAAACTTCCGTCGTCGGGAGGGGGGGGGAAATTGTCCCTGAACCGAATACTTTTTACATCCCGCGTCCGAGACGCGCTAATAATCAGAAAGGGTTAACAGTATCATACCTTAGCCTACAGCCGGGGTCTCTCCTGGTGATGTTCGAAGAGGCCTAATGTAGGGACTCCCCGTCCGAACTTCCGTCGTTGGGGGGAAAATTGTCCCCGAACCGAACACTTTTTACATCCCGCGTTTGAGACGCGCTAATAATCAGAAAGGGTTAACAGTATCATACCTTAGCCTACAGCCGGGGTCTCTCCTGGTGATGTCCGAAGAGGCGTAATGTAGGGACTCTCCGTTCGAACTTCCGTCGTTGGGGGGAAAATCGTCCCAGAACCGAACACTTTTCCCCACATCCCGCGTCCCAGACGCGCTAATAATCAGAAAGGGTTAACAGTATTAGTACTCTTAGCCTACAGCCGGGGTCTCTCCTGGTGATGTCCGAAGAGGCGTAATGTAGGGACTCTCCGTTCGAACTTCCGTCGTTGGGGGGAAAATCGTCCCAGAACCGAACACTTTTTACATCCCGCGTCCGAGATGCGCTAATAATCAGAAAGGGTTAACAGTATCATACCTTAGCCTACAGCTGGGGTCTCTCCTGGTGATGTCCGAAGAGGCGTAATGTAGGGACTCCCCGTCCGAACTTCCGTCGTTGGGGGGAAAATCGTCCCCAAACCGAACACTTTTTACATCCCGCGTCCGAGACGCGCTAATAATCAGAAAGGGTTAACAGTATCATACCTTAGCCTACAGCCGGGGTCTCTCCTGGTGATGTCCGAAGAGGCGTAATGTAGGGACTCCCTGTCCGAACTTCCGTCATTGGGGGGAAAATCGTCCTGGAACCGAACACTTTTTACATCCCGCGTCCGAGACGCGCTAATAATCAGAAAGGATTAACAGTATCATACCTTAGCCTACAGCCGGGGTCTCTCCTGGTGATGTTCGAAGAGGCGTAATGTAGGGACTCTCCGTTGGAACTTCCGTCATTGGGGGAAAATCGTCCCGGAACCGAACACTTTTTACATCCTGCGTACGAGACGCGCTAATAATCAGAAAGGGTTAACAGTATCATACCTTAGCCTACAGCCGGGGTCTCTCCTGGTGATGTCCGAAGAGGCGTAATGTAGGGACTCTCCGTTCGAACTTCCGTCGTCGGGAGGGGGGGGAAATCGTCCCCGAACCAAATACTTTTTACATCCCACGTCCGAGACGCGCTAATAATCAGAAAGGGTTAACAGTATCATACCTTAGCCTACAGCCGGGGTCTCTCCTGGTGATGTCCAAAGAGGCGTAATGTAACTTCTTGCCGTTGCGACTCCGTCGTCGTGAGGAAGAGGGGGAAATCGTCCCCAAACCGAATACTATTTTTACATCCCGCTTCACTGAGACCGCTAATAATCAGAAAGGGTTAACAGTATCATACCTTAGCCTACAGCCGAGGTCTCTCCTGGTGATGTCTGAAGAGGCGTAATGTAGGGACTCTCCGTTCGAACTTCCGTCGTCGGGAGGGGGGGAAATCGTCCCCGAACTGAATACTTTTTACATCCCGCGTCCGAGACGCGCTAATAATCAGAAAGGGTTAACAGTATCATACCTTAGCCTACAGCCGGGGTCTCTCCTGGTGATGTCCGAAGAGGCGTAATGTAGGGACTCTCCGTCCGCACTTCCGTCGTCTGGGGGAAAATCGTCCCCGAACCGAACACTTTTTACATCCCGCGTCCGAGACGCGCTTATAATCAGAAAAGGTTAACAGTATCATACCTTAGCCTACAGCCGGGGTCTCTCCTGGTGATGTCCAAAGAGGCGTAATGTAGGAACTCTCCATCTGCACTTCCGTCGTCCGGGGGAAAATCGTCCCCGAACCGAACACTTTTTACATCCCGCGTCTGAGACGCGCTTATAATCAGAAAGGGTTAACAGTATCATACCTTAGCCTAGCAGCCGGTCTCCTGGTGATGTCCGAAGAGGCGTAATGTAGGTACTCTCCTTCCCCACTTCCGTCGTCCGGGGGAAAATCGTCCCCGAACCGGGTCCCGGACGATGTGGACGGCATGTCGCTCTGACTGTGGTGGCCGCCGGCGCCCCGGGGGGAATGCGACCCCGCCCCCCGCGAACGCTGCTGTCCAACGTGCCCCGATAGCCGGAGGGAAGAAGAGTTATTTCCCCTCGGAGAGAGGTGGGGCTCCCCCCCTTGCGCGTGGTGCCCGGGTGACCCGATTAGCGGCAGTGTGGTGGAGGATTTGACGAGTCTCCTGAGAGCTCGGCGTACTCCAGATGAGTCTAAAATTAAAAAAAAAGATTAGTTTCATTCTAAACAAATAATATCGTTTAACAATACGTAACTGAACGAAAACCAACGTATTGCTAATAAAGCTTTAAAAGTATTTTACAATTTAAAATAAAAAGTGCGTTTTAACCCCTTCGTATGTTTATAGACCGAAAAATCTTGAATAGAGGCATGTAAAAGTGGCAAAAAGTTCTAAAATGTTTCTTCAAAAATAATATTCTTGAAGACTAGCATGTTTTAGATTTGGAGTTACATTTCTACAATTATCAACATATTTTATTTATTGTAATATTAAAAAATTTCGCTATTTTTAAATAATTTTTTTATATGTATCCAATTTCATTTTGTGTCCTTTAACACGTTTTGGTTCTTCAATCAAAACATACTCCCCGTAACAAAAATGCTTTAACTTCTGTCTCTTATATGTAGAGCATTCTTTAAAAGTTATAAAAATGGGTAGTGAGATTAAAAAAATTTTTTTTTTTTTTTTTTTTTAAAAAAAAAAAAAAAAAAAAAAAAAAAAAAAAAATAATATTATGCTTTAAAGTTGAATATATTTCTATTACTTACGTAAATTGTATTCTACTGTTGTAAAAATTTTCTTTTACTTTTACTTAATCTAACTAATTTTTTATTTCTCTTCCTTTTTCTCGATTTTTAACCGTTTGTGATTTTTTTCGTCCAAATGACTGGTTTAAATCTGCAAAAGATATATTGTAACTGGTGCAACAGTGCTCCCAACACTATTTTATCTGATCAATTAATCTTAAATTATTTGACAGTCCTAAA
>JASAMX010009473.1:0-30618 GCA_030248175.1 Microlaimidae sp. YZB2_3 | reverse complement strand
AAGGTTTTGTTGATTTCGATGACGCCATCAACAACGGTTAACCGCGCAGTGACTTAACCCATTTAATATAAGGGAAAGAGCGCTCCGCGCTCTTCCCTGATTTAGACAAATTAGATGGACTGCTTATAATTTTTTGTTAAATTGTTTTTTTTTAGAATTCAGTCAAAAAGAATTGACGCTTATGGCGCCACCTGCACGAGCGAAACGGGCCGAAAGCTTGAGAACTGAAATCGAGCTGAATATAATATCACGAAATAACATTCACAATACGTAATTTTGCAGCAAACAGTGCAAAATACCCGGTCACTTTCATAAAATGTTCTGAAATATATTTTAGTTCAATTAAAAAATTTAATAACGTATGATTGAGGTTTTGTGTAATGTATGAATTTGTACAAAAATCATCTAAAAATTTTCATTGGTTTGTGGGAAAACTAGTGTAAATAGCACCTTTACCTGCGCTCACTTGCCCTTTTTGTTTTTGACTGTAATTTAATAATTAAAGAGCAATAACAGTATTTTTTCAAATTTTTTTTTGCATAGTAATTTCACATTAAAAAATTATTTTTTTTAGCAAAAAAAAACGGTTTAATAAAAATTAAATATCTTATGTTAACTATTTATGAAATCATTTAGGGTAACTGACTTAAAGTCGGCCAACTTTTTTATTTTTTTGGATAATTTTTTCCCGGCTCTTGCAATCGAACCAAAATTCGGCCTAAAAATTAATTAGTTATTTTTGTCATTCCAGTGCAAAATTTAAATACTTCTGTTATAATTAAAAATCAGTGCAATTTTAAACTACTTTTTTAAACTGGCCGAGCTTAAGCGCGTACCATTAAGTTCGGCCACCTAGAAAAAAATGGCTATAACTATTGCCAAAAGGAGTATAAAAAAGTTTGAAGGTTGCAAATTTATCTTTCAGTATTGTTATAGGTACATAGGATTTAATTTTTCCCGTTTGACCTTTAATAATTAATAGCGAGGCTTTAAATAAGTATGTCAAAACTTTAAATACCCAGTTTTAATATGTTGTGTTTTTTGTTGATTTTTTTGGTGTGAAAAAACTATTTCCACATAACATGACTTTTATTATAATCACCCAACTTTAAAAAAAGTATGCTAAAAATTTTAATCCACTCTATTGGATTGAAATTTTTTATATTTTTAACATAAAAAATAGAAAACAAAAACAAAAACCGCCTTAAATTCGGCCACCCTCCAGGTTTGTTTAAAAAAACAACAAAAACTAAAAACACAACAGAAAACCATTAAATAAAACAAAATTTTAATTTTAAGGATAAATAACACGTTAAAAAGGTAGGAGAGATGTAGGTTAACTCGAAATAAAAATCTGAAAGTCGGAGTTGACCTTAAAACACGTTTTTAACCATTATTATCCGTTGGAATTGTCTACCCGATTTTTTTGAACGCGCGCTTATTCTTATCGCTCAGAAAATTTTTTGTCGTGAAATCCTGACCGTGGAATATTTAGAGTTTATTTAAAGACTCAGTAAAGGTATATCACGTAAAAAATTCTTGTTTCCCATCTTACTTAATTTTTGATATCAAAAAACCTACGTTTACAAATTATTATTTTAAAGCAATGTAATTTATTTAAATTTATATCATACAACTTTTTAGTACGCCAAACGCGCAAAAAATTTTTTAAGTACGGCAGTATCATAATATTTAAATACAATAAACGAACGGCAGATTCCCCCTACTGAATTTCAAGATGGCCGAAATTAACGAAATTTTTAATTGCGCAGTTATTGCAAATTGGTTTCGAAGAAAACATAAAAGCATGAAAATTAAGAATTTTGAGCACTAAATAGAAGCTCAAAATTTCAAATAGAAGTTAAATTTGATGCAGTTTAAACACAGAGAAAAAATCAAGAAAATCAAAAAAAAACTTTTTGTATGAAAATGCTGATAATGCAGAATTCGGACTAAACTTTGGAAAAAAACACTCTATTAATCATATTACATCCTGTTACTTTTGTGCCACTTCTTTTCGTGTTTTAAAAATAAGCCTATTTTCTAACACCTTAAATTAGTGGTTGAACGAACCTAAGGCACGGCCGAATTTAAGTCACGTACCATAATTTGAACAAAAATTGTTTTTTTCAAGGGCTAAAGTTCACTAATTTTTACGTATTTTGTGAAAAAGCGGGTATTCAAAAGTCTTTGTATCAATTTATTTTAAAAACACGTCATAATCGCAGGAATTTTAATTGGTTCGCTCATGTCCCTATTAATAAGGTTTCCCGGATCTCCGAGCTGCGCATTTAAGATCTTCGAAGTAACTCCCGTAGCTTCGCCCTAATTTAGTACTAAAATCATAAATAATTAATGAGTTTATGCCATAGCTTCTGTCAAAATTTTTGTAAATTATATTTTTTTCAAAACTTATTTAAAAAGCTAAAAATAGTCTTAAAAATGCAGATAGAACAATTTAAAATTAATTTTAAACTTAAATAAACTTCGCTCGAGGCGATGTTAAGGGGTGGAGCTCCCCCCGCTTCCTTTGCCGGAGCTCAAGAAAAGTACGATATTGGAGGGTAGTACAATCACTAGTCCTTGTACAAACTTACCAGGTTAGCCAGATATATTTCAATCACATTTTATTTGCCCGACCGATGTAAAGCTAAATTACGGCATAGTCCAACCAGTGTAAAATGGTTAAATAGTATGGCAATGGCACTGCGATGTACATGTAGTAAACATTACTGTTATTTGTATTAATTTGCTTTATTTAAAACATTGTTTTTATACCATTTATAAATACTGTATATTATTACAAACGGTGTACCAGTGTTTTTATTACATAAAAAATGAAAAGATTCTAAACTATTGATGCTACTCGGAGCCACTCCGGGAATCCACTCTATGTTTTTTATTAATTTTATAAATAAAAGTAATGACCAAAATTACATTGTCAAAATTTTTGCCAAACCAATAAAATAAATAAATTTTCATAATTAAATAATTTTAAAATTGCTTTTTTTAAGAGGCACAGCTCCGAAACATCCACTGCTTTAAATGGCCGTGGTTCCACCAAACTTCAAACTTATATCTCCTTACAAATTCTCACAATATTTGTTTGTTAGACGCATCCTGATTGTAAACAAAACCCCCATCTGTGGCGCACCCAGAATTACATTTCGTTGGGAGGGAACCGTCTGGAAAAAATAGTAACCCTGGATGGGGATCTGGGAGCCCCCCAGGGGTCAAGGGGCAAAGCCCTTTCTCACGGGCGGATCCGGAGGGTTAAATGCCCTCAAATTAGGGCCACTTAAATCGTTAAACACCCTGTAATAAGAACTATAAAATTGGGTGCGACCTTCGCACGGCATTAAATGTGTCTAAGCAATATAATAAAGTCACAAAATTCGCCTCTATTTTTATGTTTCAGATTCTGAGATAACGTTAGTATTTTACCCTTTAAGTTTTAAATAAAACGTAGTTTCTCTTCCATACAATTTTTTTGTAACGCAATTACAAAAGTTATGTTATATTGATTTAGATGCACATCTACTTCATGATTATTTTAATTAAAAAAAACTAAATAACTTTAGGGTAGTGCATTTAATTTCGGCACTTTTCCCAATTGGGCATTTTTGATTTTGGACTATATCTTTGGTAATTCTGGACGGAATATGACGTTTGATAGCTCAAATGAGAGCTAAGTATATGTAGATGACTGTCGTGAGTTTTTTATTTGTTATGTTATGATATTTTCATGTGAAATTGTGTGATCTATAAAAAATAAAAATCGTTACTCGTTTTTAGAACATGGGCATTTCGTGATTAGGCAATATATTGGTTTAAAAATTAAACTGTCCTGGTAAAATTTAGTCTATTTTCTGAATTTTTAGCCCCGTGGTTCTACGTTGCGTCTGTGGTGAGCAATCGTTATAAAATAAAATAGTGTAATTTCGGCACACATATTGTTGTAGGTAAAAACGGTTGAATTAAATAGTCTAGTGTTAAATTGTAGTTGTAAATAGTTAAAAGACAACGTTGAAATGTGTAGGGGTCATAGCACTGCACTTAAACTCGATTAAGGGGGTCCTTTTAAAAAGTGCCGAAATTAAATGCACTTTTTTCCCAAATTTTGCTCATTTTGACACCATTTGGCATTTTAGCTGTAACTTTTTGCAAGTTACACGTTGAACAACAAGTAGAAGCGTAAATTAAAGAAAACTATCTTGAGATAATGATAGGCTTTTAAATTTTTGAAAATGGTGATTTTTTGACTGAGAAACAATCGATTGTTTGTAAAGTGCCGAAATTAAATGCATACATTTAATTTCGTCAATTTTCCATTTTTTTAAAAACTGATTTAATTAAGTGAAAAAACAATTTTCGTACAGTGAAACTTTTATGACGCAACGCAGTATTGTAAAAGCTTTAAAATGAGCTATCAAACATGAAAATCCGGTCACACAGTGAAAAGTTACATTGGAAAAACAAAAAAGTGCCGAAATTAAATGCACTACCCTATTTATAAACACATTTAAAACGTAGCCGCTACGGGCTTGCTAGGTAGAAATTAAGGCACCATTAAAACACCAAATATAGCATTATTTCCATTTTATTACAATAATCAAGCAAACTGATTTTTAACATAAAACAACTTAAATTTTAGTATTAAGAAATATCGAAAAAGGAAACAAAATGCACTACGTTACATAAATTAAATGTAAGTATCATGTTGCTCGTAGCGATAATTTAACATTTTTAGAAGTAACAAGTCAATACAATCCACTTCGATAAGTAGTTTAATTTTTTAGCATTATGTTTATGTTTATATCAATTATGGTAAAACGACCACTGTGTCCTAGTTTAATCATATATTTAATTCTTATTTTCATTTGATTTGTTGGCTGTGAAAACTTCAGTTTAAAAAAATAGTTTCCAGCCAAAAAAGTCACACAAGTCGATTTCAGAATTATTAATCGTTTTTCGTTAAAATGCTTCAATTTTTTTCTTAAATTGCAGCTTACAAAAATTGCTTATCAGCTAAAGGCGGGGCTGAATGGAGTGGTGGAGTGAATACTTCGGGGGATTCATTTATTGTTTCCGACTGAGTTCGTCCGTGATGGAGATTGGCGAAACTTTGAAACGGAATCAGTTTTCGTTTTGTCATTCCCGCCTAAAAATAAGTTAAATAAGCAGTCTAGTTAATGGAGACGGAAAAGGTGACGGTAATTATACATCCCCAATCTCAAAATAAATTAATTGTGTACGGGAGCATAGTTGGGAACGTTTTCAGGTTTATGGCGCAAGTGGTATATATCCACAAATAAGTTTATCACTGGTAGCAGTCGAAAATTTCAAAAAAAAAATTAATTTCTACTGAGTCATTTCTTCAAAATCGTCATTTTAAACGTTTTTAGTATAGTAATTCTTAAATTTTGGAGTTATACATAAATAATATTTTCAAAAACGCTAATTTTTTGGGGGAAAGTGGTATTGACACTTTTGAGATAACTATACGTGGCATGGCAGGACAGCTTTCCGAATTTTTTTGGGGGGAGGAATGGTTGGTGTACAATAAACTAGTACCACAACTACACAAACCTGTGCACTCCCCCCAGGGGGTTTTATTGGGGAAGGGGGCAATTTCAAAACGGGGGGAGGGCACGGGGGACAACTTTTTTGAAACGGGAGGAGCAAGCAGGGGAGAGAGAAAAAAAAAGAAAAAAGGAGAAAAAAGAGAGAAAAGGGACAAAAAAAGCGAAAATAAGGCAAAAATAGGTCTAAAATGGCTTAAAATCCATTGAAATAGGCTAAAACTGCAAAAAGTTCCCCTATGATGGCGTCATCATAGGTCAAAAATGGCGTCATAATTTAGGATACCTTTTCATTTTTTGGCGGAGGGGATTAAAACGGGGGGGGGCAAATCCTCCAATAAAGCGGGGGGAGGGGCATTTGCAGAGCGTTCACAGGTCTGACTACAGGTGGTCGTAATTTTAAAGGCGGCGCTTTTATAACACAAAAACTCTTTTCAAATTTTAGAGCGAGAAGGGGTTATCTCAGCCTTTTTAGATCTTTTTTTAAATAAATCCAACTCCCCTGCCCCTATTATTATTATAATTCTCAACCGAATCGCCCTCTGCGTGTTTATATCAAAAAATCTCACTGCTTAAAGTATTGCTCTTTCAACGTGAATTATTTATAATACACAATCATACCCTGGGAGAAGGAAGCACGGTGGGTGGCCGCATTAAATCACCGGAGCTTGCCTGCTGTTGCAGTTGACCGAGGAGCTTGGTGTTAGAACGACTTCGACTTAGCGTGTTTCCAACGTTGAATGCCATTTGTGACACCGCTCGCTTTAGTGTTCCCCCTACAAAACAATTCAGTATTAACAATAATACTTCTAAAAAAATATTTAGTTTTAGCCAGAATATTTAACTGAAGAGAATATTCGACTGTACAATAGACATGACAATAAAATTTTGCCAACAAAAACTTCTACATACGTTAATTCCAGAAAGGCAGTAGTGAAGGCGCAGAACTTCGGGTACTTTAAAAAAGTTCCATGCAAAATTTTGATAAAAAACTCAGTGTATAGTCTTAGGCTTATTCTTGCAATGTTTCAAAAACAAACAACCAACCTTTGGAAGCAAACGAAGTATTTCGACTGAGACTGATAGTGCTCATTCTTCGAATCGAACCCGTAGTTTTCATATGTCTGAAACACAATGATAAGTTTATTAAATGAATATTTATGAAGTTAAAAAAAATGCATAGTTTAAATTTATAATTTAAGAATTTTGGCAATCTGATAAGTTTGAAATCCACAGGGAGTCAGAGGGTCCGATGTTCAAACCAAAGCTCTTTTAACCATTATTTTGTCGTTTAAGGATAATACTAAATTTTTTTAAAACAAACATAAAGTATTCACTTAAAGTTTTTGGCAGAAACATTAACTTTAAGGGGGAGGGGACGCCAACTGACTGCCACCTTGTTTATTTATGTAATGTAATCTGTATCAATCCTTCAGGCTATAACACTACACCAACCAGAAGTTCAATTTAAAAAATGATTCATTAGACAAAGAAATAATAAACATAAGATTCTCTGTAAAAAAACAACAAAAAAATACCGTTAGTCCCACATTAAAAATAATAATAAAATTAAAAATAAAAATACGATTGATTCCCATAAAATCAGCCCAAATCAAAACCCACTTGTAGGCTTTTTTGATAACTGAGGCCAGTTCGCTGTTGTCGAACTCGTTCTCGATGATGTCATAGCGCTGTATCTGCATGTCCATCCGTCCAACGCCCCCGTGGGCTACGGCCTGGGACTTTGTGGCCGAAAGGAAGGCCGTTTTCGCCTCCTCCGTTACATTGGAGGCGATTTGGAACGGATAGTGTATGTCCCCTTTCACTTCCTCGCGAAGCGTCAGACAAAACACACCTTCCACGTCTAAAATTAAAGGATGCTGTGTAATAACAGCAAACGGGTTGCGAAAAGATTTTTAAGGACCAAAAACTAAAAACCCAAAATATATTCCTGGTTGTAAAACTTTTTTACATAATTTTACAAGTTGCTTACGCGCCTTTAAAAAAGAATCCCCCATTGTGGCGGCTAACCCCACGACACACGCCAACTTTTTTAAAAGTGAAGCATATCAACCGGCAAAAACAGAACAATTCTTAAGGGAATCATATAAAGAAACGGGCTGTGCCAACGCTACCACGACCACCAAATGTCTTAAAAAACGTACATATTATAAAATGTCTTTTTTGTGGACGATTTTTTGGAATGAGTGTTTAGTGGATTTTATTTCCTCACGCATCGTCAGGCAGAACACACCTACAATTATTGTTGTCATTTAAGTAATGTCAGATTTTTTAAATGGCAAGAACGTACACCTGGGGCTGGTCCACTAAAACGCGTGTTGACCGATGTTATGTTAGCATGTTGTTTAAAATCTCGATGTTTTTTTAATGTTTAATTTCATTATGTTCTTTATCTAAACGGCATAAATTAATTTTTTAATTGGTGTGGTTTCTAATGCACCCACGTATCAACCAAACGACTAACTGTCAGTAACTTGTTTTAGGCATATTTTGTTTTAAATAGAAGCTAATAAGGCGTTTATCTTAAATTAGAAACTAAAAAAAATCTTAACTATGGGTTATGTATGACTGGCTTTTATTTCATACAAATATGCATAAAATTATTAAAATATCTTTTTTATGCTATTTCAACAAAAATGTTGTATAAAAATATCAAAATTAAAACCATTATCAGGAGGAGCTTTAAACATACATGGGCAAGTTGGTCCAGAGTGGAGGGGGGTTACGCCCCAAATTAGGGGGGGGTTAAAATCCGAGAAACGCAAAATACTTCTATCGTTTTTTTCTGGAGTGCATTTTACCCATATCGTTTTTTTAGGTAGGTAAAAAAGTAGGTAAAAAAAGCTAATTTTAGATCAAAAAGCCCTTTGAATTGCATGTTTGAGCTTTTTACTTTTTACATTCATTTTGACCTCAAAGCTTAAGTTTGGAGGCAGTTAGAAGTCATTTTAAAAACATTTGTTTCCTTCATTTTTCTAAAATTGGTGGGTTAACCTTTCCCTCCCCCCACTTCTGAGCGGGAGGGGGGTTAAACCCCCCGTGCCCATGTATGGTTTTCGTGCTAACACAGCACCTTGTTAACACGCGTTTAGTGTATCGGCTTCAGAGGGCTTCTTTATATGCGACAAGATATTTTTTTGTGTGATATAGTTTTTTGGGAACCCACTAATATTGTAACAAAAATAATAGTTAACCTTCGATTCCGCAAATGTCGATAATACGGCGTATTTTCGTCATATAGTACAGAGTGACGTGTTTAAATTTTCTCTGGCCTCGTTGCCTCGAAGAGTCCGGAAAAGGCGATGCGGACCCTTTGTTTAGCGAATCTTCTCTGCTTATTTTTGACTTGTTCTTAGTCACCTACAATATAAATTTAGTAATTTTACGATATAAGCAATTCGGGATATAAAAATTTTAAACTATTATATTTTTTGTTTAAAATATTTTATAATTTCCTTACCTCTAGTACATCATTGAACAAATAAAGTGTAAGCGGGGTTTCTTTTTTACTAGAAAACCCTCCAGACAGATCTATGACATCCAGACTACAAATAAATTGTCGATGACATGAAACCAATTCCACCTAAGCAAACAATACAAAAAAATACATTAACAACTATTCAACTGCGTTGATTAACAAGTCACACCTGGATTACAAATTCTGATCCCGCGTTACATTATTTTGCAGTAAAGACAAGTGATATTATTATATCGCCCTAATTGTTAATTACTAAATTGTACTATTTTATGCTTTTATCATGGTTAAATTAATGAATATGGCTAAAATTAGTACGAGTACCGGGAAATTGTCGATTTCCTGAAAAACAACATGGAGGTTCACCAGATCTTCGGTTTTTCTTTTACCCTCGTTTACTTGGCTAAAACCAAAATCAACTTACAGTTAAACAACAAAACAAACAATTTACAGTCTACAAACAATTAAAATTTTTGTGGAATTATTCTGGGCTGGTATTCTGACGCGCGTTTAAAAGTTATCCCGGGATAAATTTTTTCTATTGTTTTAAGGATAAGAATTTATCTAACTCGAGAGGTAGATAAATATTTTCTTCCGTAAGATTAATTTAATAAAAAATAAAGTACGCGCATTGACTGCATAGGGTTTTTTTGGGGAGGGCCGAGGGGTCCACCCCCCTCTAGAGCCAAAATTTTGGACCCTCCCCCAAAGAAAAAATCCAGGGGCCCCCTCCCCCCAAAGCTCGACTCTCCCTAGCGAGGCTGACCCTCCTCTCCCCCCTCCCGACCAATTTAATTTAGAAGTATAATTTTATTTACTGTCAGAAACACGGTTTTTTAGTAAAAAACAGAGTTTAAATACACTTTTTAGGCCTAAATAGGCTGTTATTATAGTGTATAAAATTCAATATTAGACGTTACAAACACTCAAATTACTGATATAAAAAACTTTGTTAAACAATCGCCCCCCGGGTCGACCATCCTAAAAAGTCGGAAAACCCTCTGGAACCCCTACATTCTCCCCCTTTAAAAATTTTGGCCTTCCACTTTAGGGTGGACCGCCGCCCCCCAAGCGGACCTGACCAAAAACACCTATGATTGACTGGGATTTTTCATTTTGCGCGAAGTGATTTCGCGCGCGATAAAAAAATAGAGAAAAAATTCATTCCATTTATTTTCGCTTTCAGTCGGCCGGCAGCGTTATTAATTCACAATACATTAAACTTTGAAATAATTAATATTTTGTTGTTTTTTATTTTCATTGAAATTGATTTATCATGGATAATAGGAGTGTTGCGTCAGAATGCGACCCCTGATTGTAATATAATTAGTCACTGTCAGCTTTTCGAGCTTTATCTTATATTTTTGAAAAAAATGAATTTTTTATTTACGAATAAACGACTAATTATAATTTTAGTACAATCAATATAATGTTTTTTCCTCAGAGAATTTTTTATTTATAATCAGAAGAACAGCATTTTATACGCATTGTATAAAACAAAAAACTTACTCTAGTACCCTTTTAATAGCAAGTTTAGCCTTTTCCAAATTTTGATAGTCCTCACAACTTTTATCCGTTCGTTTAAGTATATCTGAAAATCAAAGCAGCTTTTGGTTAGTTATTTCAACAAAATTAAAATCTGCATTTTGTTTGGGAACCCCCTCTACTAACATAGGAAGCAGTACTAAAAACGTTTAAAATGCGTTTTTAGAAAATGACCCCTGAAACTTTTTACCTTCGGCGACCATACGTTTTGCTGTACTCGTACTGTGGTACTTTTCAATATCTGTATGTGTAGAAAAGTTGCCCACCTATGCTTTCATGCGACTATTTTTTATTTAAATCTAAAATTTTGGTGCAAGACTTTCAAGATAAACCGTGGCTTAGACGGGTTCGTATAAAAACACCATGGACAAATTTACCATAGGCCAAAATCACCATAAACATTACAAAATCACCATAAGGCGGTGTTAATTTACCATTAAATAAATGCGTTTGCAATATTTCCTTTAAATTTTGACACTTGGAAAAAACAAATAAATTTATCATGATAAAATTTAGCTTTATTTTAGGGTTTTGTTTTAGGCTTAAGAAAAAATTAAAACAGTTTTAGTGCTTTTATGATTAAAACTAAGTTTTTTAAACAAATTTTAGTTTGCAAATGCATTTTTGATTGTTATGGTGAATTAGCACTACGTTACGGTGAATTTTGCCATGGGGATTTACCACTACTTTTATGGTGATTTTGCACGTTACCGTTTAGACAATAACGAATAAATTTGACATGTACACTTCGTCGACCAAAGTAAAGTGTCTAAATGAGGATTAAAGGAATTTTCAGCGTATGGAATTGCTATAACTTACTAACCTGATACTATTTAAGAGGTGTAGATTATATTTTTGTGAAAAAAACTCACAAACCTGCCAGCAAAAGAATGACACTGGGTAGACGTTGAACAGGCCTGATTAATAGCTCCTGCAGAGTCTGCCTTTGGCACTCGGGCTTGCACTGAACTCCCTGTTAAAATATCAGATTTTTATGAATTTGTATTAGCTATGGAAAGAATGATTTACATTCACATAAAATCAACGTGGCTGTCTGTAGTTCTTTAAATTTACGGCATTTTTTTTCTTTGTATTAGAAACGTATTGCTGCAAAAAATATCATTACAATTATTTAATTTAAGAGACAATTATTATACTTAATTCATTTCACAATGTTTTAGCGAAATAAAGCATTTTTATTTTTTATTAACATCATAAAACCAGATTAATTTCAATCATAACGTGTTTTACCTTTAAAAATGCATGAAATTTGGGCCTCGCCTTATCACAGATCAACAATGTTTCTTTTGCTTTGTCGTAATTGTTAACAAAATGAGGATAAGTTTTTAATAACTCATCAGCCTAAAACAAATAAAAGCTAAAATGAAACATATTTTTTTATTTTATTAATCTTAAAAATAATGATGAGTTTTGCCAACAACCGGCCTTTCCATCAAGGTCGGTTTGGATCGTCCGGCATGTTCCTCGCCTTGCTCACCCTCTCTTCTCATTCTCGAAGGAGATCAGCCACTGCGGTAGGTTTCGCACAGGGGTCTTCTGGTACCAAAGTAGTGTTAATGTGTGTGCATGCGAAAAGATAGTGTGTTTGTGTTTTGCATAGCGGCTAGTTTGGTGATGTGTATTGTGTTGGATTGATTTTGTGAGGTAAGAGTAGAGGAAAGGAGATTTCCCACCCTGAGTTGGGCGAGGGTTCTCCTGACCACGCGAGGAAGATTTTCTTCCTCGTTGTTTATTGCTGGTGCTTTTGTTTGGAGTATTGGGTTTATTGGAGTGTTGTTAATATGGTTTGTGTCTGTGTTTGTGTGTATCTGTTGTTTTAGTGTTTTGATGTTTTGTTGTGTGTGTGAGTGTGTGTCTGTTGGGATGTTTGTTGTGCTTTTCAAAATAATTATACTGTTCATCAAACGTAAACCTCTTAGTTATCCACAAATTAACGCTAAGTTTTCGGCAAGTTTTTTCTGGGACCGACACGACAGCATAGGTAAGAAAGAGGGGGGGGGTAGGGTGGGGTCCACCCGACCCCCCTCCCTAGCCTTAAAATTTAGGGATCCTTCCCCCTAGACAAAAATCCAGGGCCCCCATCCACCAAATTTCCGAATTTATTACCCCTAACCCCCCTCCCTAGAATTTGAAATCATTTTTTAATTTTTTTTAAGTTTTTTTTTTTGTTAGTGTTTTTTTTTTTTTTTTTTTTTTTTTTTTTTTTTTTTGTTTGTGAGTAATTTCTTGGTCATTTGTTTTGTCATAATATTATAACTTTATCCCTCCCTCAGGAAAATTTTAGGTACTTTTTTATACTAACTTCTCTTCTAAAAACGTGAATTTTCATCACATATTAAAGTTTTTACACCTTTTTTTATACCAGAATATCGCTTTTTATTCAATAAAATGCAGTTTTATTCTATAAAACGAACAATTATTAAAGTTATTATAATTTAAAACTGTTTTGCTTTGGACACCGGACCCCCTTCTAGATTTTAAAATTTCGCACCCCGAGTCGATTCCCCTAAAAAGCTGGGGAAGGGGATCCGGACACCCCTGAAACTCCCCTCCTAGAATTCAAAATTCGATTTACCCCGGGTAACCCCCTCTAGCTGCCGGGACCGTTCTCACCTATGCACGACAGTATTTATGACAGTTCACTGTGATCTGTCTTCCCTCTCTATGAACCAGCGTAAAAAGGATGTGGCATGGCAACCACAAAGAATACAATACATTGTAACATAACACCCATAAATTTTGTATAATAATACTACAAAGTAGCATGTAAAAAAGTTTTTTTTTAATTTTTAACAATTTAGGTGAGTACAAAGTGGTTGTCACCTCAGTGACTTGTTATGAGGACTTAACAAAACTGAGGAGAATGGCCCAATACTCAGCCAGCACCCAATGAACTAAAGAATTTACTAAATAAAATTTCTATACCCTTTTAAATTTCATAACTTTTTATAAAACGATTTGTTGCACTTTGTAAAATTAATGTTAATCTAGTTTTCTTTTAAAAATGACATGATTATTAAATTAATTGATAATTAACCAATTTTTTTTATTTCTGGGCGGTGGGGGAATAAAAAAAAAGAGGGCACAGGCACTAATATTGCGGGGGGCATTTGCAGACGGTGCACAGATCTGTATCAGAGACGTGGAAACAAACTAAACTTAAACAATCCGGCATTTAATTTAGTTGAAAACATACGCTTAAAAGGTTTTCTAAGTTTGATAAACTATATTAAAAAATCCGTACGTATTTGACCCAAACATCCCCGACGCATCGATTTTCACTCCAGTGTTGTATTCGATTGGTGAGTTCCGCGCGTATATTCTTATGAACCTCGTAGATGGGCGGAAGTTTTCCGAAAATAAGCTGTCGCTCCGCTTTTGTCAACAGCACGTCATCCGTGTCCGCTTCTAACGGCTCTTTGAACAGCTGAAAACGAGTAAACTCAAAAAAATATTTTTTTCAAAAATGTTGAGGAGCGTAAAAATTTGTTTTACTTAAGTATATTTCGCTAACGGTTTATACCTTTGGTCAGTGAAATATTATGCCGCTTAAATTTTTTGTACAAACTTTTGTAATAACAAAACTATAACCTTCATAATCATATTAATTATACAATACACATTGTCATCTTTAATTATTAATATTAGATTATTATTATTTATTCCTTTTATTAATTGGTTAATAATAACACACCAATATGATTGTTCTTAGAACATCACAATAATTTTCTTCCGTTTGCAATAGCTCGTAACAAGTTTGATGTCGCTTGCTCATAACCTTTTTTGGAGAAACACCCAGTTTTTCGATGTCATCAGTAGAAAAAATATGATCTAAATAAATAAGACATATCACAGTAAAGAATATTACATTATTCAAATATTTTTTAAACTTACAACCGAGAGGAGCTCCTGAGCAGAGCATGGTTTATGATGTTATAATAATCCACCCAAAACCTTAGACTAAAAACACTTCTTTGATAACAATTTACTGGTGACATCCAATCCACCCGGCTTAAAACATTAAAAATAGGTTTTAAGTCAAGCGGAGACAAAGGCAGTTTAACTGGGTTTTTTTTTTGGGTCAAACTTCTTAAATTAAAAAGGTTGTGAATTTATGATAATCGTACTCTTTTAATACTTCTGCAAATTAAACAGGATTCTTCTTAGTATGTTATGTCTACATCATGAGATATTCAATAATATAGTTTAAAAGAACAAGAAGAGACTAGCTACAAATTTACAATGCATATTTACAGTAAAAGATTGCGTTTCAAAGTATTTTTGGATTATGGCTTGGTTTTTGGTTTCTGGCTGGTTGCTTTTTCGGTTGCTAGCCTCTTCATGTAGTTGTTACTTTTTTGAGGAGCACAAATTTACGATTATTTAACTAGTAACTCTTTACGTACGTGCGTGGATCACTAAAAAATTATGTTTGCTCAAAATTTGAACTGGTTCGTCGCTATTTGAAAACAAAATTAAAGTAAAGTAAACTAAATAACCTGGAAGTATGCCTGATATATCGCTCGATTGATCTAACCCGGACTCTAGCGACATCCTATTTAAAGTCAGTGATCTAAAAACACAAACTGTAAGTAGCATTTTAAAATAGTTTACAGTCAGCCACAGGGAACACAGTTACTTAATTCTTATTAAAGGTGGGTTCACAATACACAACACAGAAGCATTGGTAATATAGATTTAGAATTAATAAAAACAAAAGACTTAATGGCTAAGCATTACGGTAGCTACCTTAAAAAACACAGCCTATTTATGTATAAAAAGTGACAAAAATTCAATTTTTTAATAAAAAATCGTGTTTGTGACAGTAAATTTTGATCTAGATTATATTCAAAATTTGCTGGGAAGGGTAGGGATGTTCATTTGAGAACAAACCCTTTAAAGTTAGAAAATCAAAAACAAAAAACATTTGAAAGGGGAGAGAGGTGTCACAATTTTGCGCGTAGGAAGGTGGCCTTACCCAAATACCCCCCCCCCCTTATGCTCACCAATAGACTATTGACTTTTACTTATAACATATTACTAAAACTAACAAACTAAAGATGTTTTTTTTTTCTTTGATCACTATAGTGTGCATTCCATTTTTGTCCAAGTAGTGTTGGATGCTTATGCTTCCCATTTTGTATGTCAGACCTGTGCACTGCCCCCCGGGGTTTTATTGGGGGGGGGAATTCCAAAACGGGGGGGGGCAAATTTTTTTGAAACGGGGGGCCAAGCAGGGGAGAAAGAAAAAAAGGAGAAAAAAAAGAGAAAAAAGGGGAAAAAGAGACAAAAAAGCGAAAATAAGGTAAAAATAGGTTCAAAATCGCCTAAAATACATTGAAACAGGCTAAAAACAGCAAGCAATTCACGATGATGGCGTCATCATAGGTCAAAATGGCGTTATAGCTTTAGGGTACTTTTTAGGGTACGAAATAGCAACCGGTTTCATGTTTCAACTAAAAAGCTCCACCCAAACGAACAATAGTAGCAGCCTTGGACCTTACCAAGACCTTTCACACCATCAGCATAGAAATTTTATTCAGCAAGATCGTAAACAGCACACTTCCATCCAGCCCATCTAATCAGATGTTTAAGTGGCTATTTCAGAGGCAGAGACTTCTTTCAGAGACTCAATCTCCACAAACAGGCGTGCCTCAAGGATCAGTCATTTCACCAACTCTCATATCGGATATACCTTCCCCACCTGCCGGCGGGGGGGGGGTCAAACTCCCGGGGTGTTTTTAAAAAAAAGCAGGGGGGGTGGTCCCCCGGGGGTTTTTTTTTTGACAAATGAAATTTTGGTGTTTTTTAAGCATTTTTGGGGGGGGGGGGGGGGGGGGGGGGGGGGGCAAAAAGGGCCTTAGGGGGGGGGGTCAGGGGGGCAAAGGGGGGGGGGGAAAAATGGGCGGGGGGGGGGGTCTCAGGGGGGGGGGGGGGGGGGGGGGGGGGGGGGAGGGGCAAGCAGGGGAGAAAGGGAAAAAAGAGAAAAAAGAGAAAAAAAGGGATAAAAAAAGGTGAAATTTAACTAAAAATAAGTCTCAAATGGCTTAAAAAGCATTGAATAGGCTAAAAACTGCAAAAATTGGCGATGATGGCGTCATAATAAGTCAAAAATGGCGTCATAATTTTTGAGTAATTTTTCATTTTTGGGCGGCGGGGGGGAAATCCTCCAATAAAGCGGGGGTCATTTCCGGACCATGCACAGGTCTGATAACTGATAATATGTCAAAAATTATTTTGTCAAATGTTAATTTTATAGGTATTTTTAACTGTTTAATTTCAATTTTCTAGCTAAACAAAATCAAAAATTACTGCTTTAAAAAGTTACTTTTTAGTTATTCTCCGCGGTGGTCTCGGTGGCTCGGAGCTGCTGGGGCTGTGCGGTCGCTTTGCTGCGTTGAGACCGTCCACACGTTTGGAAGGCTCCAAGGCGTACAGGGAGTCTCTCGCGCACAAGTCCAACTGGATAGACACCCAAAACCACTAAACAAAAAATTTTTTATAGCTAATAAATGCTTACACAAAGGATAAGACATTAAAAAATTATCATTTTTATTTTTTCCAAGCAGGTGAAATTATTATTTTATATTTTAATGAATTCCGCTAATTTTTTTATAAATTATTCTCAACTTGAAATAAACTGATACCTCGGCTGTTACGATATGAGGTTGTTTACTATCAGCCGTTGGAACGGGTACGTTTTCCATTCCGAATACACGCGAGCTGTCCACTACAATGTGAGTAACGCTGTTGCCCGCATCTGATTCCAAATCCATAGCTATTGCACCGCCTAAAATTTTTGTTTTATTGATTTGTATATTATGCAATATTAAATTTTTTAATAAAAAAGTTTTCTTTATTTATTCATTTATTTTCTATCAGTTTATTGAATAACTTAATTATTGACAGAACCAATAGTCCCCATTAGCTGTTACTTTCGCTGTACAAAGGTAGCTTAATCAATTAATGGTAGCTATATAAAATAAATTATAGAAAACTATGAAATGGTTTGCAAACTTTTCTGTGTGAAAATCCTGAAACTAAGGCTTGACCGAAATTAGGTCAGCTTTTATTATTTAGATTTCGCATAGAGAAATACTGCTAAATCATAATATGCTAAAAAAGCTGACCTTTTTTAGTGAAAATCAAGGAATATACTTTACTTAGCATTTTCAGGATCGTTTTTACTGTGAATTTTATCTAGTAGTTTCCATTTTGATAACAACACAAAAGATGTTTTTTGTTTGTGAATTGCTAAAATTTCTGATTATGGTAAATTTTTCAAAATAAAGTAAAAAATAGTATTACCGTATTCTTCTGTCATTTCTATCATGTGAGAAGTCTCTTCTTCCGTAAATCCGTACAGGAACAGTTGCAAATCGTGAAAAGGTGGTAAGCGATTGTTTTTGACCTAAAAACCTATTTTGCAAGTTTTTTTTACATAGAACTAGAAAGCGTAATTTTTAAATCAAAACGTTTTGCAGGCCAGTCTTTAATTTTAATTTAAATAAAGTATTTTTGAATATTTCGATTTGAAAACATGTAAATTTTAGCCTTAAGTTCCTTGTTGTCGAGTTATGAAAAATCTTAACTCCTCAAATTTTGATAAAAACTAATTATAAAAAAAAATTACCAAAGTTTCATTTAGTGCACTGGCGTGGAGAACGTCTCTTTTTGACCAGCATTCTCTAACCCAGCAAACTGACATAGCGGGTTTACCCATAGATATGGCCATCTAAAAATACAATTAACTTATAGCGGTTTTTGAAAACATTATTAGATAAAAGTAATGATAATTTTTTACGTTAGAAATTATTAGAATTGAAAGGTATGTTTGTACAGTATAATAATTAGATTTACCTATGATATGCACGGCAAATTTACTAAAAACCTTTTTTGCGACTAATATAATCAATCTTTTATAACTTATTTGTTTCAAATTTGTTGCCGAATTCACTAATAATTTGAAGAATTTTTTAATGATTTATTTATATCATAGGTGAGAAGGGGGGGGGGGGCAGGGTGGGGTCCATAGGTGGGCAGTATTTTGGGGGGGGGGGGGGGGTTTTTTTTTTGGGGGGGGGGGGGGTTGGGGTGGGGGTGGTTTTTTTTTTTTTTTTTTTTTTTTTTTTTTTTTTGGGGTGGGGGGTTTTTTTTTTTTTTTTTTTTTTTTTTTTTTTTTTTTTTTTTTTTTTTTTGTTTTTTTTTTTGGTTGTTGGGGGTGGTTTGTTTTTTTTTTCTTTTTTTTGGGGTTTGGGGGGGTGTTTTTGGGGGGGGGGGGTGTGTTTTTTGGGGGTTTCTCTTGTGGGGTTTTGTATTTTGCTTCTTGGGTTTTTTTTTTCTCTCTTTTTTCTGTCTCTGGTTGGGGTTTTTTTTTTTTTTTTTGTTTTTTTTTTTTCTTTTTTTGGCTTTTTTTTTTGTTTTTTTTTTTTGTTTCTTTTTGCTTTGTCTCTTTTTTTGGGTCTATGGGTCTGTTTTTTTTGGGTCTTTGCGGCTCTTTTTGTGTGTTTTTTTTGTTTTTCTTTTGTGGCTGGCTGTTGGGTTGGGGGGCTTTGGGGGGGGGGGGGGGGGGGGGGGGGGCGGGGGCTGGGGTGGTTTGGGCGGGCGGGGCGGGGGTTTTTGGCTTTCTTTTTGTGGGGGGGGGGGGGCCCGGGGGGGGGGGGGCCCCGGGGGGCTTTCCGCGGCCGGTCGGGGCTTTTTTTGCTTTTGCCCCCTTATTGCGTTTTTGGTTTATTTTTCTTTTCTTTGGGCATTATTATCTGGTATATCCCCCCCTTTCTCCTCGCTTTCATGTCCGCTAAATCCTTCTCCTTCTGCCCATATTCTTCCCCATACAATTCTTCTCCTCCTTTTTATTTGTTTTTTATTTTTTTGTAATTTATCCTTTTGTTGTTCTTGTTTGTTTATCGAGTTGTTTAGGTAGTAAGAAGAACCACCCTGGCGAATGGCGAGGATCGCAAACATTAGTAATACGATAACAACCCGAAGGTGTTTTAAAAAAGTTTTCAAATGATAATGTTTGGTGGTTAGAATATTTTAGCATATTTAGCAGCATTGTTGTCGCATATCTTTATTAGCATATTGAGTTTTTGGTTTCAGGGTAGCTTCTAAGTATATGATTTAAAGTTAAACATACTCTATATTTATCACTTTGAGTTGTGTTAGTAATAAGATGTGTAATGCTCTCGGTCCATTCTTTCCTTACACTTCCGCCCATCCAGTGTATTAAGTCCACCAAATTAGTCTAAACCAAAATTAATTGTTTTTTCTAAGATAGTTTTTAGATTATATAAAATAAGTTTTACTGAAACACTATACCTACAACAGCTAAATTAATTAAGCTTACATATTTGTCAAATTCTCTGGTTTTCGAAATATTTAATGATTTTTTTATAACACCGCCTTTTTAACGAAATAATGCACAGAGAAATAAGGCGCATAGGTAGCCAGTGGGAGATTTGGAGGCATATGTGGGCAAGGGGGGTTGGGGGGTTATAACCCCAAAAATCCTGATTATAGCCGACACCTCCCCTAAAATTTGGGGGTACCCCGGACACCCCCCTAAAATTTGGGGGTCCCAGTACTAAAAACGCTAAAAATGGGGTATTTGGGGTATAACCCCAAAAAAATTTTCGGGACACCCCCCCCAAATTTCGGAGGTCGGGTATACCCCCAAAAAAATCCGGGAGGATGCCCACCTATGTTTGGAGGGGGTTGTATCCCTCCCCAACTGCGAACACTCACATAAAACTTGAGGATCAAACTTGAAGTATTTGGGGTGTGGTATACCCCAAAAAATGTTTGGGACCCCCCACTGAATTTCGGTGGAGGATATACCCCCAAATTTCAGTGGTCAGGTATATATACCCCCCCCCCCGAAAAAAAATCCGGGAAGCTGCCCACCTATGGTATGGAAGGGTGCATATATTTTGGAAACAAAACCCCATGATGTTATAAGTTGAAAATTAGTTTTCTTTTTTACTTTATAAAATGAGGTCAACAGAAAGTGCAATAACCAGTAGACGATTTTTGATAATAAAGGATGTACCTTATTAAAACATTTTCTAAAATTAATTAATTTTGTTTAAACTTACTATTTGCTGTCTGTTTTTTAAACCGGAGAGGCACACAACAACGTCTTTCATCGCATTACAATACAAAGGTCGCGACTTTCGTTTTGTAGGAAGGTCCTGAAACAAACAATTTACACCAAAACAAAATTTGTAAATAAAATTTGTTACTGGAGGTAAATCATTACAAACTTTCAGACCAACCATTTTTTTGTAAGCGTAAGCCCTTACTTTTGAATTTCAGCAGAGAAAAAAATTTTAAGCTGGAAAACATTCTTTGTGGATTTTAAAAACATAGATATTAAGTCAAAAACTAATTTTTCTACTTCACGGAAATTACCGGAAATTCTCTACTTAGTTTTTTTATTTGCAATGGATTACCGTTTAGCATACATGAACATGAGCTATCTATTTATCTATTGCCTGATGGCTTTAAATTTTGCGCATGAGTATGGTTGAAGTCATAATAACAAAAAAATATTACTGATAATATAGAAATGGGACCTTCCTGCGTAGCGGGAAAAATTTTTATAATGATTAATTTATGGTTTTAGAATGCACTGAGATTTATATTAAATTTTTATAACATAGTTTTCAAAAAGTAAAAAAAGGAAACCTATACAAAATGTCACGCTTCGCCAAGAAAGAAGCGGGGGAGTGGAGAGAGGCGGACATAGATGAACACGCTCAAAAGCTGGGGGGGGGGTATTTACCCTGGGCAAATGACATTTTAAAATCTAGGAGGGGTCCTAGGGAGGGGGGGGGGGGTCGACCCCCCCTAGTTTTCTAGGGGGGTCGACCCGGGGTGGAAGATTTTGAAACCTAGAGGGGGTCAGGTCAGGTGGGGTCCAATATCCGAAGCAAACTACTTTTAAAAGTTTAATAATAGTTTTTTGTAGGAAAATACTACATTTTATTGAATGAAAAGCGATATTCTGATATAAAAATGGTGTAAAAACATGAATTAGTGTTAAAAATTCATGTTTTTGGAAGAAACTTTAGTATAAAAAAAGTACTTAAAATTTTTTAACAGGGGAGAGAGATCAGATCTCAAAATCTAGAGGGGGTCAGGGGTAAAAAATTCGAAAATTTGGGGGGAGGGGGGTCCCTTGGATTTTTTTCTAGCGGGGGGGTCCCCAAAATTTCGAGGCTAGGGGGGGTGGATTCCACCCAACCCCCTCTTGTTCATCTATGGAGGCGGACTACCCCACAAAAACAAACGTTTTTTTAATAAAAAATCCTTATTCAATTTTGGTTAGGTTTTTATCGTAAATGCTGCAGTTATTAATATGCACTGCGCAAATGTTTTGAATTATGAATAATTTTATCTTTGTGAATAAGAGGTTTCACGAACCTAAATCACTCTAATTTATGTATTTTAGATAGCTTTAATACATTAAAAAATTATTAAGAAAAATTTTTTTTCTAATTAAAAAAATCAAAGGGGGAAACCAAACCCTTACAAAAATTTTTTGTCTTCCCAGAATTTGAGGGGGGAATTAATCCCCCAATCCCCCTCTGGCTACGGACTCGATAGATGAACACGGTCAAAAAAATAGGGGGGGGGTGTTTTCCCCGGGTAAATGACATTTCAAAATCTAGGGGGGGGTCGAACCTCCCCCCTAGCTTTCTAGGGGTGGTCGACTCGGGGTGGAAGATTTTGAAACCTAAAAGGGGGTCAATTGAGATCCAATTTCAGAAACAAAATACTTTTAAACCATTAAATGTTCAATAATAGTTTTTTTATAAGATAATACTACATTTTATTGAATAAAAAGCGATATTTAGGTATAAAAAGGGTGTAAAAACATTAATTTGTGTTAAAAATTCAGTCTTTGGAAGAAAATTTAGTAAAAAAAACTACTTAAAATTATCTCGAGAGGGGGGGGGGATCAGATTTCAAAATCTAGAGGGGGATCAGGAGTAAAAAATTCGAAAATTTAGGGGGAAGGCCCCCTGGATTTTTTCTAGGGGGGGGGGGCAAAATTTCGAGGCTAGGTGGGGGGTGGACCCCGCCCCACCCCACCCCCTTGTTCATCTATGATGTTAAAACTACTCTCATTCTCAACAATAAATAAAGTTCATAGTACCTAACGATTTTAAACAAATATTTTAAATTCAGCAGCTAAAATCAATTTTAGCATGTGTCAAGTACCTTACATTAAAAATTTTCCCTTAGCATTTGGCCCCTAATTTAACTCCCCTGACAAGAAACTCTCCCCTTAGACTTCGCTGGAAAACTCTCGCACCCCCCCCCCTCCATCCAGAAGATCCTTTCAGCGTTATTATTTCCCCCCTTACACGCACACCGCCTCTCCACGTCTCACCCATAAAAAAATTCTCGAAAGACCACCACTGGTTTCGATTATAATTGAGCTACTTCTGTATTGCCCCCCGTTTCAAAAAAATTGCCACCCCCTACCCCCAATAAAACCCCGGGGAGACTTTTAAGTACATACCTTTCCTTCTGACGCGAACTCTATAACTGCTGTGGGACCGTAAATTTTCGCATCGGAAGCTGCCAGATAGCGAAAATTTGCGTCTTCAAAGCTGTCCAAAACGAATCCCACATCTGGAAGAGTTTTATATTCTTCTCCTGTTTCTGACTCCAGTATTTCCAAACCAAGTTTTTCCTAAAATTTTTACCGTTACTAAGGCGAGATAAAACTCTCAGCATCCCAAAGGGAATTCTTTAAGAACTACCCATTCAAGTGGTCACCGGAAAGTTGGATTGTTTTAAACCGTTATTTTTCAAGTAAATTATCGTGATAAAACTCACAAATAACCTTTATCGTGGACTTTAGACCTTAGTTTCCCTAAGCAACCTAAGCAAAACCTTAAAATCAAGCTAAATTTAATGTTTTGTTTGATTTTGAGGTTACGCTTAGGTTGCTTAGGAAAACTAAAGTTTATAGTCCACGATTCTGGTTGTTCATGAGTTTTATCATGACAATTTTTTATAAATTTACCAGTTTTTCTAAGATTTATTAAAAAAACTATTTTAATTTAATAGGTTGTTCTTGAAAAATAACGGTTTTAAACCAGTAGTTCGTTCATATTTGAAGTAGTCCATCTTTCCGGTGACCACTTGAATGGGTTGTTCTATTCCAAATTTTTTTGCCTTGTCATCAAACCGCATAGGTCATTCATTTGGAGTTCCTCTGGTGTTAGAGGCATGCTTATTTATCTCCATTCATGTGAGGACGTTGTGTTGTGTTTGTGTGGATTTGTATTTTATTTAGCAAGGGTAAGAGTAGGTGTCACTGTCACGTGTTTAATATATATATGTTTTTGTTTTCTTGTCTTGCGTTTTTTACTTATCTATGCCAGTTGGGTGGGGTACATGTTGTGTAGTTGATATTTTGTATTTTAAACTGCTGCATGCATATTGATATATTCAATGGTTTAGTGGGTTGTTGTTCAACATAATGTCAACGCAAGCTTTTTCTTGTATGTATATCTCTAAGCTAAACAAATTAGAAGACGCGGGGAGAAGAACATTTTTGGAGTGAAAAAAGGAAAATTAATAGTGAAAAATTCCTTCACTAAACAGACCAAAACAGTTAATTTAAATTTAAAACAAAAATAAAATTAGCAAGATCAAGGGCTAACGTTATTTTGATGGCTGTAAAATGGTTTCATTAAATACATACCTTGACGGTTTTCCTCAATTCTTCGTGATTTTTTGCTGAACCAACTAAACATAATGCTTCTATTTTGCGATATCCAGACTTCGAAGAACCTGGCTGTTCTAAAATTTTAAAACTTTGTTTGTTTGTAGCCATCATAAATTACAAGTTGGGCTAAAGCCTAATGAGCTTATTTTCTGTTACTCAACCGGTGAATAAATGATAATATTTGTAGCGAAAAGTCCTGTTCTTCGTATATAACCTTACAACATCCAGTTAAAAAATATTCATTAATTGCATTTTATTCCTCAACCGTTATTTAAAATTACCATAGTCCTGCTAGTAATCATAGATGAACAAGGGGGAGGGAGGATCCCCCTCCCCTCCTAGCCTCGAAATTTTGCCCCCCCCCTAGAAAAAATTCCAGGGGGCTCCCCCCTCCCCCCAAATTTTCGAATTTTTTACCCCTGACCCCCTCTAGATTTTGAAATGACCTCCTCCTCCCCTCTCGAGAAAGTTTTAAGAACTTTTTTACACTAAATTTCCTTCCAAAAACGTGAATTTTTAACACAAATTCATGTTTTTACACCCTTTTTATACCTAAATATCGTTATATTTAATAAAATGTAGTATTATCTTGAAAAAACTATTATTAAACATTTAATGGTTTAAATTTTAAAAGTATTTTGTTTCGGAAATTGGACCCCACCTGACCCCCCTCTAGGTTTTAAAATCTTCCACCCCGGGTTGGCTTCCCCCTAGAAAGCTAGAAGGGTTCGACCCCCCTCCCCACCCCACTAGCTTTTTGACTGTGTTCATCTATGCTAGTAATGGCGGGCTTAAGACGAAGACCTCCACCCCTACCCCCAAATACAGCTAAGCTAGATTTTTTGTAATGTTACATTGTTTTTTTTTCTTTAATTTTAGAAGAGAAAAAAATTTGTTTTAATATTAGTTGAGAAACATTCCTGATGCATTCCAAAAGTATAAACAGTCAAAAACCCTAAATTTTCCCGCTATACGATATTTATTTAAAATTTAAAAATTTTAAAAAATATTTATTTAAAATTTAAATTTAAAATTTGCAGCTTTTAGCCTATTTCAATGTATTTAAAACTATTTTAGACCTATTTTTACCTTTTTTCGCTTTTTTTTGTCCCTTTTTTCCCTTTTCCTTTCTTTTTTTCTCTTTTTTTTCTTTCCCCCTGCTTGCCCCCCGTTTCAAAAAAGTTGCCCCCCCGTTTAAACTCCGGGGGGGGGGCCGTGCACAGGTCTGTATTAGCTATTATTAAAACGTAAACGGCATTTTAAAATCTGGGACGGACAGGGGGGTCTGATTTGATGAAACCGACTCCCAGGTAGCTTTCTAGGGAAGATCGACCCAAGATAAAAACATTTGAAATCTAAAAGGTCGTTAGAAGGGGGTCCGAGATTTAAAGCAAAACACTTTTAAATTATTAATTGTAGTTTTTAAAGGATGATACCTACTACAAGTTATTGAATAAAGGTATTTGGTGTAAAAATACTAATATGTGTTTCAATTTACGGTTTGGTTAAAATTTGATTCTTAATTTTTTTTTTTTTGGAGAAGAGGAGGTCGGATTTCAAATTCTGGAAGGGAGTCAGGGCAAATATCGCAAAATTTGGAGACGTGGATTTTTTTTTCTAAGGTAGGAATTTCGAGAACGGAACCCTTGCCATCAAAGGTTCGAGTAGATCCCCTTGGACGCCCCCTGGCTACGCTCATGCGCAATTATTTCACCAATTATTTAAAACAGCTTTCTAAAATAATAGCCACAGTGATAGTACTAAACCTGAAGGCTATCTGGAAGCGACAAATCTAAAAAGCCAAGGGTTTTTTGCTCAAAATTCGTAAACAGATATTAATTTAAAAAATGGCCGTTTTATTTTTAGCTTTTTCTTACAATTATAAGTCGATTTGCAATTTGCTTTTTTAATAATGTTAATTTTATTTTTTATTTTTTCATTTTCAACAATTATAACAATAATGCAATAAACAAGAATGGATTACGAATATGAATATTTCTTAAAAAATAAACAGGATTATAAATAATTAAAACATAATTTTAAACAAAAATTGAATAAACATCGCTTAATTCTCATTTGTAAGATTTAGTAATGTTTAAGCTATTCCAAATAATTTAAATGACTGGTTGGCAGTTCTTCAAAATGAGAATTTGCTTATTTGTGGACCGAAATTAAGGTAAATTTGCAGTTTCAAAGTATTATCAAAATTTTAAGGCCGTTTGAAACACGCTATATTATTTTAAAATAAAGTTTTCAAGGGGTTTTGCTTAAACACGTTCGTTTTTTGATTTGTCGCTACCTTGTGGTATTTCGATTTAATAGAAAATTTTTTCTAGTAATTACCTGTGCATTTTACTAATAAATACATGAAGTCTAATGATCGCAGATCTTTTAAAACTAATGTTTACCACAAAAGCTGTGAATAATGCAGAATAAATGCACAAGCCCCGACACTCATACTACAATTAAAAAAACCTACCATGCCCCTACTTTAAATAAAGTATGTACTTACCATTGCTATTACTATTTGTAAAGTTTTGGATCGCAGAAAAACGTTTATTTATTTCCAGAATAATGTTTCAAAATTTCGAGATATATTCCTATTAAGAAAAGTTTATAAATAAACAAACAAACATTTAAATGGTTTCTGTAAAGTTTGCAAGTTTTTAAACAAGAAAAAAATATTTTACCAACTTCAACAACCGTTTCTGAAGTATGATCATGTTCTGATGTTTGCGATTCATTAGCCGTTGAAATACCAATATTTTCTTTTTCATCGTTCATTTTAATTGCTAAATGAAGTTATTTGGTTAAGATTTAAAATTTGGTGATAACATTTTCTCAAAATAGCATTTTGAATAACTTTATTTACGATGTTTGTAACATTTTTTTCGCTTCAGTTCAGAGAGCTTAATTTTGAAACTTAAAAAATTTTAGATATCAAAAACTATTTAGTAAGAAAAATTTTGTTTTTTTAATAAAAATAAAGACAATATAAGTAAATTTAAAACAGACCTGTGCCCCGCCCCTGGGGGTTTTATTAAACTATGTAAGCAGTATTTAAGGAATATCTATTATTTTATGCAGACCTGTGCACCGCTCCCCGGGGTTTGGGGGATGTACTTCAAAATGAGGGGCACGGGAAGCAACTTTTTTGAAACGGGGGGAGCAATAAAACGGGGGAATGCAGGGGAGAAAAAAAAAGAAAAAATAAAGAAAAAAAGAGAAAAAAAAGAAAACAAGGTACAAAATATGCGAAATTTAAGTAAAAATAGGTTTTAAAAAATGGCTTAAAAGCAATGAAATAGGCTGAAAATTGCGAAAATTTCGCGATGATGGCGTCATAATCATAGGTGTTTTTGGTCGGGTCCGCTAGGGGGTCCACCCCCGGGTGGAAGGCCAAAATTTTTTAGGAAAGGGGGGTCCAGGGGTGTTCGAATCCCTCTGGCTTTTTAGGGGGGTCGACCCCAGGTGCGAGATTTCAAATTTAGGGGGGATCAGGGGGGTCCAATTTTTTAGCAAAATTTTTTTAACTGAATAATTTAAGTGTTTTTAAGTCTAATATTGAATTTTATGTATTAAAACAGCCTCTTTAGGCCTAAAAAGTGTATTTAAACACTGTTTTTAACTAAAAAACCGTGTTTTTGACAGTAAATAAAAAAATATACTTCCAAATTGATCGGGAGGGGGGAGGAGGGTCAGCCTCGCTAGGGGGGGTCAGGCCGGACCGCTCTCAAGCTTTGGGGGGAGGGGGGCCACCCTGGATTTTTTCTAGGGGGGCAAAATTTTGGCTCTAGAGGGGGTGGACCCCTCTGCCCCCCCCCCAAAAAAAACACCTATGGTCATAATAAGTCAAAAATGGGGCCATAATTTTTGGGTACTTTTTTAATTTTTGGCCGGGAGGCAATAAAACGGAAGGATTCTTCCACTAAAGTGTGGGGGAATTTCTAGACAGTGCATAGGTCTGTTTAACCCAGGGACGTACCCAATGTTTTATTTGGGGGAGGGCGGATTGTAGTACAAAAAAAATTTCGGGGGGGGGGGGGTTCCGCCCCCCCTTCCCCGAAATTCGGGGAGGGGGCGGAGCCCCCTTTAATTTTTGATTACGTTAAAAAAACGGGAATTAACGTAGATAAAGCTGTATAATACACTGTTTTTGGCCTAATAACGTATCTAATGTGTTTAGCGGGTTTTCTTAGCTAAAAACTACATTAGCACACATTGGCAGAGCCTGGATTTCACAAAAAAAAAAGAATTTAGAGACCTTTAAGACCCCTTGGCTACACCAACTTTGTAAACCAAAGCACATGAGCAGCATCTCGACTCCATGTTTTTTAGAGTACCTACCTACCTATATGAAAAAAATCCGAGCCAATGCTATAGGCGGCTGGAAAGTTTAGAAGGAGGGAGGTACATAAATCAACCAATATGATTGTTTGTTTTGCTTTCTGTGTAGTACTTATTACTTATAAAAAATATTGTACTAACTTTGAAATAACATTAGCATTAGACAAGATAAATAGCGAGATATATGTATACTATAAAAAGTGACCGCTGAGCGAAGCGAAGCGGAAAGAATTTTTGGTTTTTGGGGGTCAATTGGGATACTAAAATTATTTTATAGTTTGGCGCCGAGCGATTAGCAAGGTGCTAGAAAATTTTGAATTTTTAGCCGCTGAAAACCCCCAAATTATACTTACCCTTATGACGCCAAACTTTAAGGTAGGAGATGGGAAGGGAGTTTCAGCAGGTTTGGGGATTTCGCGGGGTATAACCCCCAATCTCTCCCCTGCTCACCTATGGTTGTAAAATAACGGGAATATTATTAAGTTTTTAAATTGTTTGTAATTTTTTGAAACTCTTCTTGAAGCATCGACAGCTCCAAAAATTAAATTTTTGTGGAAATTTTTTTTATTAGTTATTTTCTTAAAAAAAGTTTTTCTTGGATTTTAACTTTTTATTAGGATTATCTCACATAATTTTTTAACTCCATAATCTAAACATATTAATGAATCCCACTGGTTAATTTGACGGTTGACTTTAGTGATGGACAGTTTCGGTTCCGAGTTCCGGATGTTCTGGGCAAAATTTGAGTTTGTTTTTTAGACTTTATACCGGATTTTCGGAAAATCTGAATTCCAGTTATTTGGGTTAAGGTACGGTTATCCGGGGGTTTCGCAGTTTTAAGAGCAGTTTAAAAAAAGGTTACGGATATTACGGGCAAAATTTGAAATTCCGGTTCCGGTTCCTGTTCCGGATTTTTGGAAAATCACCAATTCCGGTTCTGGTTCAAGTTTCGGTGTTAGGGGCGTTTGCACAGTTTTATAGCCAGTCAAAGGTCCGGGTTCCGGATGTTCCGGGCAAAATTTGGAATTCCGTTTCGGTTCCTGTTCCGGATTGTTGGAAAATCTCAATTCCGGTTCCGGTTCAGGTTCAGTTGTCCCGGGGGTTTCGCCAGTTTTGATAGCCAGTTTCGGTTCTGAGTTCCGGATGGCCCGGGCAAAATTCGAAATTTTGACTTCCGGTTTTTTTCTGTTAAAAAAATTTTTTTGGAAAAAATCTCGATTACGGTTCCGGTGTTCCGGGGATTCCGCAGTTCGGGGTCCGGCGCTGATTAAACACACCGCGAGCACAGCCAATTGCATTTGTAGGTTTCCTGTAAATTTCTCAAAAATTTCAGAATTTCAGTTAAAAATCTATTGCGTTTATTTTTCTGTTTATTAATGACCTTTATCCACATATAGAAAAAAGGAACATGAACATAACATGAACCAAGGGTCTATTTCGTAAAGACGTTTTTAGAATCTCATTTCACTAGTCTCCGCCTATTTTTTATAAAATATATGAAAAAAGTTTATGGAATTGTAATGCAGGGGGAGTATATTCGCCGCTCGGAAGAAAGTGCTCTCCGCTGATTAATTCGTTAAAGTCTATTTATAAAGTGAATAAACTGTCTTGTGGTATCATATCATTTTTTATAGTAAATAGTCAGAAAATTAGTGAAATGGAACGGTTTTAAAAATGTCTTTATGCAATAGGCCCCCAGAAATCCTGCGTCCCCATTATTAGTTATTTTTTTAAATTTGTTTTGTCTTTTGTCTCTTTTGTCACAATGAAAAACCTTTTTAGGGACTAAAACCATCTTGACCTGTTAATAATTAGTCTTTTGTTTCGTGTTCTTTCTATTATTATTTACAAAAACCTTTATTTATGACACTACGCTTTAA
>JASAMX010009471.1:0-17521 GCA_030248175.1 Microlaimidae sp. YZB2_3 | reverse complement strand
CTTCGTTCAGTTACGTATTGCTAAATCATCAAAGCATTTCAGTACAAAAATTTAACGTTATCTATATAAAAAATATTATGTATGCTTTAATTTGCCAATCTATGCTTACAGCTTACATATAATAAATATTTTTTAATATTTAAAGCCGGTAAGCTAATATTCGCAATAAATTGCAAATTTAATAAACTAATAAGTTTTCACATAAAAATGTTATAGTAACGGAATCATTATAAGAGCATAAAAACCTAATTAGTGAAAATAAGATTTTCTACTAAGCTATCCAAACGATAATTATTGCTACATATATTACATACTAACTAACCACTACACATCTTATATTTTCTAATATAAACAAGCTATCCTTATAGGTACACTAGTAGGTTTTAATAAAATAATGGCGCTGTTAACATTATAAAATGCTATAACAAAGTTATGACAAAAAACTCATATAGGTAATAAAATAGCGAGCGTGACTAAAGCAGGAGGCTGGAGAAACTGAAAACTTTCTCAGGCGAATTTTTTTCTATTTTGCTTTTAGTACCGCATCTGTTATTGCCTTTGAGCTGGATTGCAGGCTTAAAATTCAATAGCGAAGCGAGAAGGGAGCCAGCCTCATTCTACACCCAGAGAATTATTACGCTCTTATAGAACGGCACTCAATTGCTGACTAAAAAAGACCTGGTTTTACTTTTGCGTTGTGTTTTAACAATTTCTTTTTAATTTATGAAAAAAATTGATACTTTTTCTAACTTTTTGAAATTATATTCTCGTAACAGCAGTTATTTATGCAAGTTTGTTATAAATAATTTAACATATCTTTACACAATTAATTACTATATATGAAGGCAAAAAAAACTTTGTAAAAAAGAATTAAAAATTTACATATTTTTAAGCCTAAGCAAAGCTAAATCAAGCTAAATTGTATTATGAGACATTTTTATTATATTATCCCATTTTTTATTTTTAATTTTTTTACTACTGAATTTTGAGACATTTTTAAGCGGTTGCTATACAAAATTGGTGAAGATCAGAAAAAAAGTAAAAATAATTTTACCCCCGCGCGGTGGTGTTTTGGGGGGGGGGGGGGTGGGGGCCCCTCCCCGCCCCGAGCCTTTGGTCCCCGCCCCGAAATCGGGGGGCCCCCCCCCCCCCAGGCCGGGGGGGCCCGGCCCCCCCCCCCCGGGGCGCCCCCCCCCCCCCCCCCAGCCCCCCCCTTTGGGGTATTTTTTTTTTTTTTGAAACACGGGGTTTTTGGACAGCGGTGTTGTCCGCTTTTTTGGCCTAAATAGGCTGTTTTAATACATAAAATTCAATATTAGACAAAAATATGTTAAAAAATTTTGCAAAAAATGGACCCTACCGCCCCCAGAAACTCTGGGGTGGGGGTGGGGGGGTTGTTTGGGGGTGGTGGGGGACAGCGTGAGGGGGGGTGGACTGGATTGGTGGGGGACGGCGGAGAGATATAATCTAAGTAATATTTATTTATATTGGTTAAAGCCCTATTAAAAATTTTTCTTAACAGCATAAAATAAACCCTTCAAAAAAGGTCATTTTTTGGCTATAAAACACCATTTTATTTTCTTAATGGATATTTTAATCACTTTTTAATGCCCAAAATTGAGATCTCAAGGTCAGAATTGACCTATAAACGCGTTTATTATTTATGTTTGTTGAGTGGGATTCCCAAACTGATTTTCGTTACACGGTTTAGTACTTGTACCGCCTTTGAATTAAGCTAATATTTATTATTCTAAAGTTTATTTATGCATTTAAAGGATAAAAACTTGAAGGAAATGTAGCAAACGCAAAATATTTTTATGCAAATGCATTTTTTTATCCCCTTTAAACATACATGGGCAAGTTAATCCGGAGGGAGGGGGGTTAAACCCTAAATCAAGGGGGTTTAAATTTGAGAAACGCAACATACTCATATCGTTTTTCGATTTTGAAGGAAAAAAATTTTAGTTCCAAAAAGCCCCTGTGTAACATTTTTGAGCTTTTAATTGCTTAAAACATTCATTTTGAACTTAAAACTTAAGTTTGGAGGCAGTTAGCAGTCATTTTAAAAACTTTTTTTTCTTTATTTTTCTAAAATTGGGGGGTTAGCCTTTTCTCCGCCCCCACTTGGGGAGGGGGTTAAACCCACCTTCTCCGAATTTTGGGAGGTTACGCCCCCCCCCCCCCTCCCCCAACATCCCCCCGCGCCCATGTATGCCTTTAAATACTCTCTTGACACCCGTGTACCCAACCGTGTTTTGTTTTAAAAATCACACCATTGGGTGTGGCCTTCTTCCTAAGTGTCAACAATGATTCCAGACCTGTGCACTGCCCCCCCGGGGTTATAATAGGGGGGCAATTCCAAAACGGGGGGGCAAGTGGGGGGCAACTTTTTTGAAACGGGGGGGGGTCAAGCAGTGGGGAAAGAAAAAAAAAGGGAAAAAAGGAGAAAAAAAGAAAGGAAAAGGAAAAAAAGGGACAAAAAAAAACGAAAATAAGGTAAAAATAGGTCTAAAATAGCTTAAATTCCATTGAAATAGGCTACAAACTGCAAAAATTTCGAGATGATGGCGTCATAATTTTTGGGTTCTTTTTCATTTTTCTGCGGGGGAGCAATAAAACGGGGGGGGGGCAAATTCTCCAATAAAGCGGGGGGGGCATTTTCAAATTGTGCACAGGTCTGTGATTCCAATACTTCCGTGCAACTCTCCCACCTGGCAGTCAGAGATCGATGATTTATGGCTTATAAATAAATAAACTATATACCTTAAGCTTAAAATAAAGACGCGAACCTCATTTTTGGAGTTATTTTTGGGATTTAAACTATTTACAAAACAAAAACAAATGGCATTCTTCAGGTACAACCCAATCAAGTGGTCACCGGAAAGATGGATTGTTTAAAACCGTTATTTTTAAAAAAAATTATCGTGTTAAAACTCACAAAAACATTTATCGTGGACTTTTGACCTTAATTTCCCTAAACAACCTAAGCAAAACCTTAAAAGCAAGCTAAATTTAATGTTTTGTTTGGTTTTAAGGTTTTGCTTAGGTTGCTTAAAAAACCTAAGGTCTATGGTCCACCATTCAGGTTGTTTATGAGTTTTATCATAATTTATTTAAATTTATTACTTTGAGATTTATTAAAAAACTATTTTTAATTTAATAAGGGATTTAAAATTCTGCGGACAATCTGCGGGCATTTTGCGGATATTTTGCGGATTCTCGAATTAATTAGTACAAAAACACACAAAAATGCGATTTTCGCCGTAAATACATAGATTCGACACACATATTGACACATCGTTTGAATCACCCGAAATTTTAGAATTTTTTGATGATAATAAAAAATAAGAAACATAAATAATTCAAATTTTATGAAAAAAATATTTTGCATAACAGTGGAAATCATTTGATTCAGGTTTTTACAGCAAATAGTAAATTTGCGTACAGGTTATTAATGTAAAATTCGGCGGGATATTCTTATAAAAACTTAAAAATATGGCGACATGGCAGAAAATTTAGAGGGGGTTCGGGGTTTTTTAAAACTACATTTTTAAGTAATGACAATTTAAAAATGTTTGACCGGGTTTTTCTTTTTACGTTTGCTCAAATTAGGGGGTATTTGGGTTTTCTTCCCGACGGCTGCACTAAAATCGGCGCAATTTTCTTTTTTGTCCTCACATATTTATTGAAAAAATTAATTATTACACAACTACTCCAAACTAATACTCTTATTATTCGGCACAAATTTAAAAGTATTAACAGCGATTTCGCCTTAAAATAACCATTGAAAAAAAAACACCAAAACCTAAACCATTTCAGCCATTTGTTATACAAATACCTTTACTTCGGAAATTTTAAAGCACCTTATACCAACTGTTTTTCAAAAAAAACTAGCTACTTCAGTTTTAACAATTGGTAAATGCCATAAAAAATCTAAAATTATGGGCGAATCAAATGATGTGTCGATCGATTATGGGTAAAAAATTTTGTAAATATTGATAAAATCGCATTTTTGTGTGTTTTGATAATTCGGAAATCCTTAAAATGCCCGCTGTATTTATTAAAACATTTGCGCTGATTGTCCCCAGAATTCTAAATCCCTTTAATGCGTTCTTTTGAAAAATAGCAAACACTAAATTCACCGACTCCGACTCCGCCTCAAATTTCTGCAAATTATATATTAATGTGCAGGTTAGACGGAATAAACAGAATCTCAAACAAATAGAACTAATTTGAATATTTTTGGATTAATTTAGTTCTGAAAATTTAAGAAATTAATAATTTTTAACTGCATTACACTATAAAAACGTTAAATTAAGTTTAAAAACCATAAAATTAGTAAATTTAAAATAGAATATAATTAATTAATCTCATGCCAAAAATAGGCAGTTTCTAACTTTCAACGCGCTAATTTTTCAGCGCCTGAAAAATAATTTTTTAGACACGGTTAAACTAAGCGGAAACGCCTTTTTTGGTCAGCTAAACATTTTTAAAGTCTTTTTTTATTTTTCCTAAGCCTAAGCAAAACCTGAAAATCAAGCTAAACCTTATTATGTTAGAGTTTCAGATTTTTAAGCGCGCTTAAAATTACCACTAGCGCGCTAAAATTCAGAATCTGTCCAAAAATATTCTTTCCGGACGTTTATAAAAATATTTTAGGAAGCTTTTAAAAACTTTTACAACTCCATATTAGGCTAATTTTTGTGATATATTGCACGAAAATTACGCAATTCAATCAGCACTGACAAAATTTGGATAATGTTAAAAATTACGGTAAGTTACGGTAGATTTTGGACGGAGTCGGAGTCGGAGTCGGTGGAATTTAGTGTTTGTCCGGATTAACCGGCTAACAGGAGAAAACTCCGCAGCTGACTCCGCAGCGGAGTTACCTGAAGTGAAATAACCTTTTTTAAGCTTAAGGTTATGCGTTCCTAAGCCTAAGCAAAGCCTTAAAAACAACCTAAACTTTAACAAATAGCTGCGCGAAGGAAGTTTAGGTTCTGTTTAGGCTTTACTTAGGCTTAGGAAGGCGTAGGCTTAAACTCCGCTGCGGAGTCAGCTGCGGAGTTTTCTCCTGTTTATGGCGTCTGTTTAGTGTTTTTATTCTTAATTTTTAACGACGCTTAATATTTAGTTTTTCGACGCTTAAATTTAGTTTTTCGACGCTTACATTTTCGTTTCAAGACCAATAGTTTTTCGACGCATCGAATTTCAGTATTTCGACGCATAGAATTTCAGTATTTCGACGCATAGAATTTTAGTATTCGACGCATAGAATTTCAGTATTGCGACGCATAGAATTTTAGTATTTCGACGCATAGAATTTCAGTACCCACTACCGCCAATGCCCGCTACTGGCAGTACTGAAATTATAAAAGGCACTAAGTTTAGTTTGGTGAAAACTAAAATGACACACCAAACACCCAAATGTGGGTGGTTTAAAAAAACATTTTGTGAAATTTCAAACATCAAGGCAGATTATAGAGCCGTTTTTGGACTTCGCAGGGGCAATAAAACGTGGGCACAGCCACTAATAATTCGGGAGGCGAGGCATTTCCTGACCGAGCACAGGTCTGATTAGGCATTTAAACAATTGTAAAAGCAACAATAAAAACATAATTCTATAAAATTAATTTAAACACAGTTATAAAGAGCTTTTTAGTAATATTTGGCAAGATTATAGACTTTTCGAACTTCATATGGGAGGGGGAACAATTTTTTGTTTAATTTTAAAACATGGACCATTGGCAATTTTTTTATCAGGTATATAAATTTTTTCAAGCATTACAATAAAAACGAAAGCTGATAAATTAAGCTTTAAAGTGATTTAAAATATATTTTAGGAATATTCCGTGAGTTTAAAGATAAATTTTTGACCATTGGTGGATTAAAAAAAAGCATTTTGTAAAGTTTTGAACTTCAAGGCAGTGAACACTTTTAGGCATCAAAAAATTTGTAAAAGCGACAATAATAAAACAGAATTTTCTAAAATTAACTTAAATACAGTTTAAAAAACTTTTTAGTAATATTCGACAAGCATAAAGACCATTTTTGGACTTCTCAGGAAAAGGGGAACAATTTTTTTTGAATTACAAACATGCACCATTTCGGCATTTTGTTATCAGGTGGATGTGAAAACTGATCTAAAACAATTGTTGCGGTCAGGTACGTTGGGTTGATTTGCCAAATCGATTTTCGTGACACCTTTGGGATTTTGATTTAATTAATAAATGGTAATCATATTAAAAATAAGAAAAATATAAAATACCACGTAACGAAAAAAGTGATCAAAAAAATTAGATGAACATCAAATGAAAATAATCAATAATCAGAATTGAAATGAAAGCAAAAAATCCATTTTATTTTTTCATAAAATTTAGTCATTTGGGTGTTTGGTGTGTCATTTTAGTTTTCACCAAACTAAACTTAGTGCCTTTTATAATTTCAGTGCTGCCAGTAGCGGGCATTGGCGGTAGTGGGTACTGAAATTCTATGCGTCGAAATACTAAAATTCTATGCGTCGCAATACTGAAATTCTATGCGTCCAATACTAAAATTCTATGCGTCGAAATACTGAAATTCTATGCGTCGAAATACTGAAATTCGATGCGTCGAAATACTGAAATTCGATGCGTCGAAAAACTATTGGTCTTAAAACGAAAATGTAAGTGTCGAAAAACTAAATTTAAGCGTCGAAAAACTATTTAAGTGTCGAAAAACTAAATTTAAGCGTCGAAAAACTAAATATTAAGCGTCGTTAAAAATTAAGAATAAAAACACTAAACAGACGCCATACCTGTTAGCCGATTAACCAAGGATTAACCATGGACTCCTTCGTGGATTAACCATGGACCCCTACCCCTATACTCCTGGACAGTCGGCGTTTTCAGAGGGTGTGCACCAATACATCACTGACAGATTCTACATATGCTCAAATCCGCAATTTTAGGGCTAAAAACTTTTTGTAAATAATTATTTCATAAAATTAGGTGGTTTTGATTGTATCAATGTACTTTTATATTTTTAAAATGAGTTTTTGAAAATTTTATAGTATAAAAAAGTTTTGCCCACTACTAAAATTTTCCATTTTTACGCGTTTTTGTTTTATAAAATATTAACACAAATGATGAAATACTTTTACCACTTTATTTACGAATATAGTTCTAAATTACTAAGCAAAAAACGGAAATTGGTAGTGGTATTATGTTACTATGGACAATTCTTATCAATAGTTATACTTATTATTCAATTCAATTATTCAATTATACTCAATTCTTATCAAAAGATTATACTATAGTCATTAAAAAAGGACCAATCTATAAGCTTTTATATGTGAATGAATATTTTTATGGTAAAGCTAGAAGAATAATATTAAGTTAAATTAATAAACTGATGAGTTACTACTAAATAAACTAAAAAGTTTAACATTCATGCAGCAATATTAGGTTATAAAAGGTAATAAGTTTTTAATAAATCAATTTTTGTTTGAAATTCCTTTTTATTTCATTATTTTTTATTAAAAATTTAACTTTATATTACAAAAAAATTTTCCCAATCGGGTGCATTGGTCTGTAATTATCTATTGAAGTGCCCCGAAACTTAAACCTCCAGAGATCCGGAGCGGAGCTTTGATTTTAGGAGCTCTGGATCAACCCCTTGAGTTCCGGAACTGCGCCCTATTTTAAACGCCCTAATATTGCTTAATGACTGTAATATTTGTTTTTAGTTTGTTTATTAGTAACTAATCAGTTAATTATTATTCTTCCAGCTTTATTATAAAAATATTTATTGGTACAAAATATTTGAGGATAATCCATTCTTAATAACAATAGTATAATTTTTCGTTAATTATTGTCGATAGTAAACATAATACTAGTACCAATTTTTATTTTTTTGCTTAGTAATTCAGTGCTGTATGTGGAAATTAAGCGATAAGAATATTTTTTTACTTGTTTGAATATTTTGCGAAAAAAAGCAAAAAAATGTGAAATTTTAGTACTAAATGGAATTTTATTATGCTATAAAATTTTCAAAAAACTATTTTTACACATAAAAAAACATTGATACATATAAAATCACTTAATTGTATGAAAAAAATTATATTCAAAAAGTTTTAAGCCCGAAAATTGAAGATTTGAGCACATGTAAAATCTGTCAGTGATGTATCTGTTGCACACCCAGAGATCCATTCCAAGAAAACGCCGACTGTCCAGGAGTATAGGGGTCCATGGATTAACCAAAGAGTAAGTATGGACGTCTTTTTTCATGGACAAGGAGAGAATCGGATTAAAAAGCTGATAAAAACTGACTTTAAACGCGGTTATTGGACTTTTTGTCTTGTTTTATGACTTGAAAAGTATACATACTGTTTTAACTAAAATATTTTTATATAAATAATTGTCAAATTTTAAAAATATTTGAAAAAAGTTAAATACATGATATTGTTAATTTTTAATTTCGAAATAAAAAAAATTATTTTTTTTTAATTTAATTTTATTTATTTATTTATATTTATTTTAGACGAATTTTATTTCGATTTTGCATTGGTTCACATTATTAATTTTTAATCAAGTTTATTGTAGATTATTAGTCATTATTTAGGGAATTGAGTCTTTTATCAATTTATATTATATTATCTGAGCCAATGCAAAAGCACATCAACAATCGTTGGTTAATCCTTGGTTAATCTCGCTTTATGAGTGCGGCTACGGATTAACTAACACCGAGCTAGCCCATGGATTACCTCGCTTCGGTAATTCGGCAAACACTAAATTCTACCGACTCCGACTCCGTCCAAAATCTACCGTAATTTACTGTAGTTTTAACATTATTCAAAATTTGTCGGTGTTGATTACATAACGTAATTTTTGTGCAATATATCACGGAAATTAGCCAAATTTTGAGTTGTAAACGTTTTTAAAACTTTCTACAATACTTTTAAAACCTTTTGATGTCAAGAAAGAATATATTCGGCATAATATCTTCCGAAATAAATATTTGTTTTATTTAAGCAGTAAACTATTGAGATTTCAATAACTTTTAAGCTTTTTTTAGACTTTTATATTGATTTTTGTTTCGCCTAGGCTTAGGAAAAATAATATTTTATTGTCTTAAATTTTTTCTGAAAAATTTTCTAACATAAAACATTTTTGATATTTATTTATCATAACACAGTTTCCATTTAAAAACCAAAAACCGTGAATCTTAACCCCTAACCAAACCCTATATTCACATAAAAAATCCTTTATCAAACAAATCAAAGCAAGAATTTTAACCATGTTCTTAAACTGATTGGAAGTTTATCAATAATTGGAAGTTTACCAGTTTCTCGAGATTAATTAATTATATTCATTGTTAAATTTAGTAATTTGATGATTTTTAAACTTAATTTAATGTTTTTATAGTGTAATGCAGTTAAAAATTATTAATTTCTTAAAAAATACACGTAGAAAAAGGTAAATTGATTCAAAAAAAAAACATTCAAATTGGTTCATTTTGTTCGAGATTCGGTTAATTCCACCTAACTTGCGCATCAATATATAATTTGCAGAAATTTGAGGCGGAGGCGGAGTCGGAGTCGGTAAAATTTAGTGTTTGCTTGTAATTTCGGGCAAGCACTAAAAGACACCTACCACACCTACTACACCTACTACACCGACCGACCTAAGCAACCTAAGCAAAACCTCAAAATCAAACAAAACATTAAATTTAGCTTGATTTTAAGCTTTTGCTTAGGTTGCTTAGGGAAATTTTTAGTAACAAGAGGACTTTCACCCCTCGGTCGGTCCGTCGGTGTAGTAGGTGTAGTAGGTGTGGTAGGTGTCTTTTAGTGCTTGCCTAATTTCGGCCCTTTACGTTCTGAAACGCAAACACTAAATTCCACCGACTCTGACTCCGTCCAAAATCTACCCGTTCTCAGTAATTATTCCTGCGTAAAAATACCTTTGGTAAAAAACTTTCAACAAATGACATTCTGGTAAAAATACCATAGGGTAATTTCACATTTGGACTAATTGACCATCGATCAATTTAGCTTAATTTTTAGGTTTCGCTTAGGTTCAATAAAAAATAAGTCCGAAGGTAAATCAGTCAGATTGTCAAATTACCCGATGGTATTTTTACCAGAATGTTATATTGTAAGATAGTCAAATGTCAAAGGAATTTTTACGCTGGTATTATTACGTGGAGCCAATACCGTTACTTGCCGTAATTTTTAAAATTATGCTAATTATTTCACTGTTGATTCAATTACGTTATTTTAATGCAATACATAATGGAAATTAGTCAGCTTTTGATAAGTAAAACTCTTTAACATCTTCCAACAAGATTTTTAAAAACCTTTTGGTGTCAGGACAAAATATTTTTGGCATAATGTCTTAATTTTTTCGAAATAAGTAATTTTTTCCTTAAGACATAAATTATTGGGCATTTCAATGGCTTTTAAGTTTTTTTGGCTTTTATCTTGATTTTTAGGTGTCGCTTAGGCTTAGGATAATAAAGTTTTCTTTGTTATAAATTTTGTTCTGAAAAATTTTCTAACATAAAACATTTTGGGTATTTATTATAACAAGCGTTTAAATTTACAAACCAAAAACTGAATATTAACCTTAGCCAAACCCTCAATTCACATGAAAAATTTTTAATCAAACAGATCAAAACAAGAGTCTAACCATGTTTATGCAGTTGGAAGTTTGGAACCATAATTGGAAATTTGTAGTTTTTCGAGATTAATTAATTATAATAATTTTTAAAAATGCAGTAATTTTATGGTTTTTAAACTTAATTTAATGTTTTAATAGTGTAATACAGTTAAAAATTATTAATTTTAAAAAATTTACATTTATAGAGAGCTAAATAATTCGAAAAACATTTAAATTTGTTCAAACCAAATTCACATCGGTCGGTCGAGCAGTAAGAATTCAGACAATAAACTTCGCTGACTTCGACCCTATCCTGATCTACCGGTGTATGGTAAAAATTTCCGCAACAGTAATTTTCGCAAAAAAATACAATATAATTTCCACTGCAGTTTTTCTTCAGCAGTATTTCTACTGGAAGATTATTTCCGCGGAAAAAATTTTTGCCATGAAAATTTTTCCTACCTTGACTTTTTTGGATTTTCTCTTCCAAAAAGCGCAGCAAATCTGCAAAAGGCATTCCGTTCCGCGCCAGTGCTGCTCTGTGTTAAACTCCGCGACGCGAAGGAGATCGGTGCCCAGTTTGTCCCGAAGAAGCACTGGTGCGGAATATCTTCTGCAGATTAGCAGCGAAAAGAAACCCAAAGGGTTAAACACACAAACTATACCGTAAACTTGTCTAATCTAAGCTTTCCATAACAAAAATGCAAGTACAACATTTTTGGCGAAAATTTTTTGGAATAAAAATAAGCATTCTCCAACAAACCATTAAATAATATTTTTATCATGACAAAATTTTACTTCATTTTTAGGTTTCACTTGAGCTTAAGAAAACGTAAGACTTTCAAGAGCACGCAATCAAGCACGCATGCATTACAAATAATTATTAACACAATTGAATAAAATTTTATTATGATAAAGTATGCTCTTCATTTTTTGGTTTTGCTCGGACTTAGGGAAGAAAATGGTTTTATATCAAAATTATTGTTAACGTTAATGCTTGCACAATATTTTTTGGCGCCAAATTTTGTTAGAAACAATAAAAGGCAATTTAAACCACCATGGATAAAATTTTTATCATGATAAAACAAAAAACGTGCAATATAACGGTAATAAATACAATTTTTGCTGGTTCATACTTATGACAAAACGTCTTTTGGACAAAGTTAAAAGAATAAAAGTCCTTTGGACTTTGTCAAAAGGACAAACACAGCGTAAAAACGTCCTTTGGACTTTGTCGAAAGGTCAAAAGTCCAAAGGACAAAATCCAAAGGACAACGTGTTCATACTTTTTGTCCTTTGGACTTTTCCCTTTGGATTTTGTCCTTTGGACTTTGTCCTTTGGACTTTGTCCAAAAGACAAATTCTAAGTAGCGTTCATACTTCGTCCAAAGGAAAAAGTACAAAGGACGTTTTGCACAAAGTTATAGAGCCTTGTTTTTTAAGACCCAAAAAATAGTATGTATACAGACGAACCCCAGAATAATATTAAAAAATTGACAAAATAGTGCAAGAAAAAAGTTAGAATTATAAAGGTATAATATCAAAAAGTTTGGTTGGTTTTTTGCTGAAAAATGAGACCAAACGGAATACAAAATATTTATTTTGTTTTCCGAATGTTTCTGCAACAGTCGTATCGTAATTATGTATGAAAAAGAAACAACACAGAAAAACTTTTTGTGTTGAAATTATTTTCGAAGAAATAATCTTCCAGCGAAAATACTGCTGAGAAGGTGTCCCGCAAAAATTTCCGCAACAATAATTTTCGCGGAAAAAATTTCCGCGGCAGTATTTCCTCAGTATTATTTTCTTTGGAAGATTATTTCCGCGGAAAAAATTTCCACGAGGGAATTTTTTCCTACTTTCGAATTTTTTGTATTTCGGATGTTTTTGTATCAAAAATTTTAAATAGAAAGAAATTTTAGAAAATTTCGACATGCTGCAGCAATTTTTTTAAGATATAAAAGTTAAAAAAAATTTTGTCATCAGTTTTGTATCTTTTAAAAACTTTTGCTAAATATACTTTTCTTCTACGAAATAAAATCAAAATAATCCCAAATTTTCCGCAGATTTATTGTGACATTGAATTTATTTACAATTTGTTTTTAATACCTTTTTTATGTTTAGACCAACGAAATTTTTCCTACAAAAGTACACATTTAGTGCATGTTTAATTTTTAAATGTTTATTTAATTTTAATGCATTGCATATTAGCTAAAAATATTTACAAATTCAAGAAAACGTGGATTCTAACGAATTTTAAATTTTTCAAAATTGTACAGGCTTACAAACACCAATAGAATTAATTAATGTTTTTGCACATGGCAATACCGGCTAACAGGAAATACCTCCGTGCAGTTATTTCGTAAGCCTAACTCACGTTTTTATAAGCTTTTAAGCGAAATTTAAAAATCATTTTTAATTTTATCTAATAATTGGGCACTAATATTTCGCTTGATTTTTAGGTTTTGCTTAGGCTTAGGCTAAAAGTACGGGAGTATTTCCTGTTACCCTTGGAAAAAAATTAAAAAAACATTTGCAAAGAAAATCAAAAATATCCTGCAAATCTTTAATATAAAATATACCCTATTTATTTATTCTATTTGCAAAACAAATAAATAAAAATTTAGGACAAAAATATGTCAGAAAAGCTATAAAAGAGAAACGCAAAAAAAGTCGAAAAATTTTCCTCGCGGAAATTTTATCCGCGGAAATAATCTTCCAGCGGAAATAATGCCGAAGAAATACTGCTGCGGAAATGTTTTCCGCGGAAATTGTTGTTCCGGAAATATTTATCTAAAACCCTATAAACCGAACAAAACCTTCGATAAAATTATTTGATAAAGTTTTGCTTGATTTTTAGGTTTCGCTTAGGCTTAGGAAAACTTAGGCTTAGATTTTAGGAAAAAGCTAAAAACAACAGAGTAGTCCGTGCGACTCCTTCTAGCCTCGTTTCTCGTAATGACTTTGTGATCTCTCGTAAGAAAATCGCGAATATCAACAAGTTTTTGTAATTTAAATAAGCAAAAAAATATGTTTTACGTTAAAATCTGATTTTATTTCAAAAATAAGTGATAATTAATTTTATTTTTCTGTTCAGCCTTTTGAAAAAAAAAATGAAAAAAAAACCTGGATATTTTTTATGATAGGGTCTTCATAAAAAATTTTTAATCTTAGTATTTTTTATAGTAATTCTAAAATACACTCTAAAATATTTAATCTTTTGTGTTAAACACGTTGAGTGAGATGACAATTATAATTTTTACTGTATTACTGATAATATTAAATTAATTTTATTAAGCACAAAATTCATGATAATTTACTGTTTTAACACACTGACAACAATACTTGATACTTGGTGAGTAGGAGGGGAAGGGGGTTGGGTAGCAACCTTAACGCAGATGTTTATTATGGTCACCGCATATGACTGCATCCCTCCGGCAAAGAAAATAATGTGACTTTTTATATTGTTGTTTCAATATACTTTGTTAGAAATCTTGAAATTTCTTCTTGACTTTTGGTACTTGATATCTGGTTAGTGTTAGCAAAAATATTATATTTTTGGTGTTAGTGGCTGGGTAACTCTTTGAGCACAAATGTTCACTATGGGACTTAAAAAAGTATTTTTTTGAACCTTTAAAGTCATTTCATATGGCTAAGTTGATTATTTGTTAGAATTACAGTTTATGTTGGCGGCGATTAAGTCGCAAATTTGATTTGATTTGATTTGAAATATGATTTTGTTGAGAAAAAAGAAAAGAAAAAAAAAGAAAAAAGAAAAAAAAATGAAATGATGACACAACAGAATTAAAATATGCATAGACTAGGCAATATGAAGTATTAGTTCTGTTTTCTGATCATAAAAATAATATGATTAGGTACATCCTTTTAGCACAGAAAATAAACTGCATTTTTTTTTACTAATAAGTCATTTCATATGGCTAAGTTGATTATTTGTTAGAATTACAGTTTATGTTGGCGGCGATTAAGTCGCAAATTTGATTTGATTTGAAATATGATTTTGTTGAGAAAAAAAGAAAAGAAAAATGAAATGATAATACAACATACAACCGAATTAAAATATGCATAGACTAGGCAATATGAAGTATTAGTTCTGTTTTCTGATCATAAAAATAATATGATTAGGTACATCCTTTTAGCACAGAAAATAAACTTTGAACTTTATACTTTATACTTTGAAAGATTTTTTCTTGGTTATTGGTACTTTATACTTGGGTAAATCGGAAAGGGTGTGAGTGGGTAATCGTATCAGCACAAATTCTCATTTAGGCACAAACCATATCACGCATCCCTCCGCCAAGGAATATAACCCGACTTTGATTTTCGCCATTTCGGGATATGAGGCATAAATTAACAAGCAATGGGTAGGCATCCTTCGCGATTTGACGGTGCAATCAAAAAACATTTTGTTTCTTTATTGTGAAGTGTATTATATAGTATTTGAAAATTGAATTTGAATTTTGCTCGTTTTAACATTTGGCTTAAAGCTTGATTCGAAGATAATAAAACTGAGAGGTTTAAAATAATTTATTGATAAAACTTGAACGTTTCGGCCTGAACTTAGGGCCATCCTCAGCAAGAGTATCTAAAACAGACAAAATTGTAAAACATGATAAAAACCCAACTTTAAACGTCAGTACAATATACAAAGAGAAGAAAAACACGCGAATAAAATAAATTAAAGCATAAACAAGGCGAGAAATCTAAAACCACACTATAATTTACGATAATACTTACAGACTAAAACACGTCAAAAATTAGTACCACGTCAAAAATCAGTACTAGTACTAATTTTTTGTTCGTACTAATACTAGTACTAATTCGAAGAGTTTTATTCTCATGCATTAATTTTTCTGGCAGTACCAGGACGCTTCATACTGGTTGGGTTTTGACCTTTTACAAACACCTAAAATATTAACAATATTTAAAATAATTTTATCTTCATACAAGTAAAGATCACCAAAGCTGGAGCACACCTTGAAACTCTAAAGTTAATTTTTGTGTTAATTTCCTAAGGCTGTTAGCCATCTGTTTAAACTTTAACGCTAAACGATATTCATTCGCAAATGGGGTTTTGTTCGATGTAAAATTTCTGGATTATCAAAAATTGATGTGAGCATGATTTATTAATTTTGCACATCCATTTCTAAATATTTTTTGTCTAAGCATATGTCCAGGCTGAAATTATCCGATTTTCCTGCTCGGTTTTTGTCATATATTTCAGTAATAATAATGATCATGTAAAATAAATAAATAGACAATAATAAATATATACCAAATTCTTCATATAGTCTATGCATTGTTGCCGTTTACATTAACTTGAATTTGAATTAAACTTTATTTCGTTAAAATAACAGGAAAAATACAGAAGCTAGTTGAAACTGCACTTGAAATTGCATGTAGGGTAACTGACTTAATTTCGGCCACCTTTTTTATTTTTTGGATAAGTTTTTTCTGGTTTTTCCAATCGACCCAAAATTTGGTCTAAAAATCAAACGATAGCTATTTTTGTTATTCCAGTGCAAAATTTTAAAATTTCTGTTACACTTAAAGATGAGTGGAGGTTTAAAGTTTTTTTTATAGTGGCCGAAATTAAGGCGCGAGCCATTAACTTCGGCCACCTAGAAAAAACTGGCTATAACTATTGCCAAACTGAATAATAAAAATTTTTAAAGGTTTCAAATTTATCCTTAGGTATTGTTTTTGGTGCATATAACTTAATTTTTACCGTTTGCAAACTTTAATAGTGATTAACAAGACTTTAAATAATTATGTCAAAACCTTAAAAAACAAGTTTTAATAACCTGTATTTTTTGTTAAATTTTTATTTTTGGGTTAAAAAACGTCAAAAAAAGTCAAACGAGCAAAATATTCTTTATAAATACGGTAATACGATGATATTTAAAAACAGTAAAAAACGACAAGTTCTTTCGCCTAAATTTTAAGGTGGCCGAAATTAACGGAATCTTAAAATGCGCAGTTAGTTAAACGCGTTGCAAAGTAATTTTGAAGAAAATATCAAAACATAAAAATTAAAAATTTTGAGCCTTAAATAGAAGATATTTTAAAGTTATATTGTGCTTTGTTCTAAATTTGACGCAGTTATAACACAAAATAAAAATTAGGAAAATGACAAAAAAATCATTTTTTGTATGAAAATGTTAATAATGCAGAATAACAAAAAAATAATAAAAAACTTTAGCAAAAACACTCTATTCAACATTAATCGAGTTACTTTTGTGCTAGTTCTTTTGTGTTTTAAAATAAGCCAATTTTTTAACACCCTAAATTGGTGGCCGAAATTAAGGCCTGGCCGAAATTAAGTCAGATACCCTACTTTTTACATAAATGAAACCAAAAAATAGAGTAAAATAAAAGATAAACACCTTTGACAGCTGAAACCCAAATACAATATATACGTAAACATACTTTGTCTATAATGTCGATGGATCCATTAATAATTGTTAAAACAAGAGTAATGATCGGTCCATAAATCGCAGGAAAAGCAACGGATGCAGTGGCACTGATAAACGTGAAAATCATAACAAGAGTTCGACTGTACTTTATTAGTTCCTTTAACCACCATTTTTTCTCCAGTTTAGCATCCATCCAGCGCATAAATTCGGTCATATTTTCAAACGTTTGTTCCAGTCGATTTATCAATATCCTTTATATCTGTTAGTAGTGAAAAACCAGAACGCAGAATGAAAAAAAAACGAAAGGAATATATTAGTATAGCTGTTATAAAAATAAATTTTTTTTTGGTTTATGCTTTTTTTTGGTCTCAAGATTGCTAACAAATGTTCCTTATACGATGAACGATTTGTGAAGAATAATTAAATTATAGTAGTTTGACCCATTTA
>JASAMX010009469.1:0-33131 GCA_030248175.1 Microlaimidae sp. YZB2_3 | reverse complement strand
CAATTTGTAAAAGAGGAGAGTGTCGAGGTGTCTCAAAAAATATTGTGGTATACCTTAAAAATATCCTATTCTTAGCATTTTTAGTACTGGGATCCGCTATTAACTTTAAGAGGGGTATCCATTTTTGCGATAAGGGAGGATGTCGGCAGTTTTTGAGATTTTTCGAGAAAAAGGAGCATGGGTGGGCGACGGGGGGGGGGGGGGGCGCGGGGGGTTATACCCCCCAAAAATCCTGATTAAAGCCGACACCCCCTAAAATTTGGGGGTACTTCAGACACCCCCCCCTAAACTTTGGGGCTCCTCGTATTAAAAACGCTAAAAATGAGGTATTTGAGGTATGATAATGGTATACCGTATACCACCCCTCAAAATCCGGGTGGCTGCCCACTTATGGGGGGAGTATACACCCCCTACCTATCTACTGCACATGTGTTACGAAATCACGCAGTTTTGCTTCTAAATTTTGCGACCACCAAAGTGTAAAATTTAATAGTCAGAGTTTAAAACTCTTGTTATACAACAAATTTTTAGCAAAATGAAATAATTATTTATTTTAAAAAAAAAATTTCAATACAATTTATAAAAAATATAATTTTTATGAAGTCACAGAATAAAACAAATAAAACACATGTATTAAAATAAACAAAATGACTAGTATATTCTTCAAACAGTGAGTATCTTCCAGGATCTATAATGAGAGCCACTTATTATAATCAATTCTATTTTATATAAAAACCAATTTGAGGGAAAATTAATTTTATCTCGAAACAATTAAAAATATTTATTTGCATAATATACCAAAAACGTATAGCATATTGCATACAGAATACAGTTTCCTAATATATTCTAATAATGTGTAAATCCATCATCTTAAAACTTTTGAGTTGTTTTTGCCTGCCTGGAAAAAAATCCATGTTTAGTCATAACAATTCGATACAAAAAAACCTAAATCTTTTGTACTTACCAAACAAAATATAATCACTATAACATACTAAGTTTACAAAAGTATAACCAAAATCAAAACGAAATAATCAAACAATTAAATAATCAAACGAACACTTTTATTGCACCGAAAACGGTTATCACAACTAACCCTATTATCACAAGCAATACCCCTCGAATGATCCAGTGATAATGAAGAGCTTTTAGTTCTTTTATCGCAGATTCAACTTGCTTTCTTGTATGTTCCTTTGTACCACCGTTATCAACAACGTAGTCAGCTTTGGAAATTTTCACTGATAAGTCCATTTGCGATTCTAGTCTAGAATTTGCCTCCTCCAAAGTAAACCCGTCCCTCGCTTGAAGTCTTGATAATTGTGTGTCTTTATCACTAAAAAGAATACAATATTTTAGCACGATATAAAAAGTATAAGCTCCATAGATGAACAAGGGGGTAGGGTGGGGTCCACCCCCCAGCCTTGAAATTTTGGGCCCCCCTAGAAAAAATCCAGGACCCTCCCCCTCCTCTCCCCCTAAATTTTCGAATTTTTTACCCCTGGCCCCCCTTTAGAATTTGAAATCTGACCCCCTCCCCTCCCCTCTCGAGAAAATTTTAAGTACTTTTTTTATACTAAATTTTCTTCCAAAAACAAGAATTTTTAACACAAATTCATGTTTTTGCACCTTTTTTATACCTAAATATCGCTTTTCATTCAATAAAATGTAGTTTTATCTTATAAAAAAAGTATTATTAAAACTTTAATGGTTTAAAAGCATTTTGCTTCGGAAATTGGACTCCACCTGATCCCCCTCTCTAGGTTTCAAAATCTTCCACCCCAGGTCGACCCCTCCCTAGAAAGCTAGGGGGGTTCAACCCCCCCTAGGACCCTAGCCCTAGATTTTAAAATGTCATTTACCCGGGGTAAACACCCTCCCTAGCTTTTTGACCGTGTTCATCTATGATAAGCTCTCCTCTAGAAGGCGACCCCCCTGGAAAATGCAGCAATCCCCCAGTAAGTCGGATTTTGGCTTTTACCCTAAGAAAAATATCCTAAGATTGGGTAGGTCGGGTTCGGGTATCTATGACAATTATAATGCTCAAATAACATCAATGCTTTTTTTTCATAATTTGTTCGTGTTTCAATTTATTTTGGTTGCTTTAAGCAGAAACAATGTAACGCAAGATCGATATTAATCAGTGTTAATTACGCAAACATAACGATCCAGCCAGACCTGTGCTTTGCCCCAGGGACGAACCCAGGGTTTCATTTTTGGGGGGCGGGCGGATTGTAGCACAAAAAAAATTTGGGGGGGAAGAGGGGGGCTCCGATCCAAAATTTTGAGGAGGCAGAGCCCCCCTTAAAATGGGCATTAGCACACATTGGCAGAGCCCGGATTTCACAAAAAAGGAATTTAGAGACCTTTCAGGACCCTTGGCTACACCCACATTGTAAACCAAAGCACATAAGCAGCATCTCGACTCCATGTTTTTGAGGGTAACCTAGCTATATGAAAAAAATCCGAGCCAATGATATAGGCGGCTGAAAAATTTAGGAGGGGGGAGGTACCATACATGGGCAAGTAGGTTCGGAGTGCGGGGGTTGAACCCCAAATTAGAGGAGGGTTAAAATCCGAGAAACGCAAAATACCCATATCGTTTTTTTTTCTGGAGTGCATTTTACCCATATCGTTTTTCGATTTTAAAGAAAAAATAGGTAAAAAAACGCTAATTTTAGGTCAAAAAGCACTTTTTTTGAGCTTTTTACTGCTTAAAACATTTATTTTGACCTCAAAACTTAAGTTTGGAGGCAGTTAAAAGTCATTTTAAAGACATTTTTTCTTCATTTTTCCAAAATTGGGGGGTTAACTTTTTCTCCCCCCTCACTTCTAAATGGGGGGTTAACGTTAAACCCCCCTTCTCAGAATTTGCAGGGGGGGCGCCCCTTTCCGCCCAGCCACTATATTATTTTTCCCCTCTCCGACCGTTTGAGGACGGGGCGGCCGCCCCCTCCCTGGCTACGTCCCTGCTTTGCCCCTTCCCTTCCCCCAGGGGGGGGGGTTTATCGGGGAAGAAGGGGGGCAATTCCCAAAAGGGGGCACGGTGGGGCAATTTTTTTGAAACGGGAGAGGGACAATTTTTTTTGAAACAGCGGGGGAGGGCAATAAAACGGGGGCAGGCAAGCAGGGGAGAAAGAAAAAAATTTTAAAAAACAAAAAAATAAAAAAAGCGAAATCTCCAGTTAAAAATAGATCCAAAATGGTCTAAAATGAATTAAAATAGGCTAAAAACTGCAAAAAGTTCGCCAAAAAACTTATTTTTTTATTTTTGGCCAGGAGGAGTAATAAATCGAGGGGAAACAGCTATAGGTAAACAACTTTCCGGATTTTTGGGGGATATACCCACCTGACCCTAAAATTTGGGGGGTTCCAAAAAAAATTTTGGGGTATACCTACAGACCTGTGCACGGTCTGAAAATGCCCCCCCGTTTTATTGGAGGATTTGCCCCCCCCCCCGTTTTATTGCCCCCCCCCACCAAAAAATGAAAAAGTACCCTAAAAATATGACGCCATTTATGACCAATGATGACGACATCATCGCGAATTTTTTGCGGTTTTTAGCCTATTTCAATGGATTTTAAGCCATTTTAGACCTATTTTTACCTTATTTCCGCTTTTTTTGTCCCTTTTTTCCCTTTTCCCTTCTTTTTTTCTCCTTTTTTTCTCTTTTTTTTTCTTCCCCCCTACTTGCCCCCCCCCCCGTTTTATTGCCCCCAGTTTCAAAAAAGTTGCCCCCCCGTGCCCCCCCCATTTTGGAATTGCTCCCCCCCGTTTTAACCCCGGGGGGGGCAGTGCACAGGTCTGTACCTACAATACCACATTTTTCGCGTTTTTAGTACTGGTTGGGACCATAGGTGTTTTTGGTCGGGTCCGCTAGGGGGGGTCCACCCCCGGGTGGAAGGCCAAAATTTTTTAGGGGGGGGGGCGTGCATGGGAGTCCGGACCCCCCTGGCTTTTTAGGGGGGTCGACCCCAGGTGCGAGATTTCAAATTTAGGGGGGTCAGGGGGGTCCAATTTTTTAGCAAAATTTTTTTAATAGCAAAAACATTTTTTTAACTCAATAATTTAAGTGTTTTTAGGTCTAATATTGAATTTTATGTATTAAAACAGCCTATTTAGGCCTAAAAAGTGTATTTAAACACTGTTTTTAACTAAAAACCCGTGTTTTTGACAGTAATAAAAAAATATACTTCCAAATTGGTCGGAAGGGGGGGGGGAGGAGGGTCAGCCTCGCTAAGGGGGTCAGGCCGGACCGCTGTCGAGATTTGGGGGAAGGGGGGGCCCTGAATTTTTTCTAGGGGGGGTCCAAAATTTTGGCTCTAGGGGGGGTGCACCCCTCTGTCCCTCCCAAAAACACCTATGGTTGGGACCTTCCAAAATTTAGGGAACTAACTGATGATTAGACCTGTGCACGGTTTGAAAATGCCCCCCGCTTTATTGGAGGCTTTCCCCTCCCCACCCGTTTTATTGCCCTCTTCCTCCCGCCAAAAATAAAAAAAGTACCCTAAATTATGACGCCTGTGTTGACCTTTAATGACGCCATCATCGCGAATTTTTTGCAGTTTTCAGCCTATTTTAATGTATTTTAAGCCATTTTAGAGCTATTTTTACCTTATTTTTACTTTTTTTTAATCTTTTTTTCCCTTTTACCTTCTTTTTTCTCCTTTTTTTCTTTCTCTCCTACTTGCCTCCCCGTTTATTGCCCCCCTTACGTTTCAAAAAAGTTGCCCCCCCCCCCCTGTGCCCTCCTTCGTTTTGGAATTGCCCCTCCCCCCCTCCCCCAATAAAACCCCCGGGGGCGGACAGTGCACAGGTCTGGATGATGTTGTTCGGCCTGCTTTCGTTGTACTGATTTCAAAATCAATAACAAACTCAAAATAAACCGCCAGTTTACTGCAGACATCTTAATTTCATTATTTTAAAAAAATAAAACAATCTGGAGGGAAAACATAGATAAAATATGTTAAGTTATAGGCTCACACGCGCTAATTTTGATCTTAAAATAAAAATTCTAAATTTTCTTACCAGGTAATGACAACGGTTATTTGCATGAACCTATCTGTTTTACTTTCAAACAACAACGGGAGATCCAGCACCACGAATTGATGTCCACCAATTAGATACCACAACACATTTTTGAAAATGCATTTCCGGATGTACGGGTGCGTGATAGAATTAAGAAGCCGTCTTTTTTTAGGATCGGAGAAAACAACTAAAATGCGACCATTATTATATAATTAGCTTTTTTAAGTAATATTTTTTTAATTATAACACCAAGTTAAAAATATTTCGATAACTAATTTTATGTGAGAAAAGGTACAAGTTCCATACGTGTACCAAAATTCGATTTGACCGATTCAAAAGTAATTACAAATTGTAAAACATATCTTTATAGCATAAATTAAACACGTGGACCTTATTTTTGTGGTTATTTTTAGGATTTGAGTTTCTGAAAAAAAGTTATGAGTCAATTTGTACCCAAAATTTACCCTTTTTTGGCATGTACAATTTATGTTATTAAAAAAATTTTTTTATTAAGCCTTTAATGGAATTTATATTAATTTTTTTGATAAGATGTAGTACGACGGTTCCGGATGTTCTTTTTTTACGTATACCGCAAATTCTTAATTGTCTATTTTACCCTTCCAAATCCCCCCCAAATTTTAGTTGTGAAAAAATTAAAATTTTTGAAATACAAATTATTTTTTAAAAAATCAATTATATTACAATTTTGTTTCGAATAAATACCATTTCGAATTAATTTTTTTAATGGTTTGTCAAAAAAAAAAAACAAAAAACAAAACAAAATAAAAGTACACAGCAAAAAAATTAATCAAATTAGCAAATTTATAAGGATAAAAGATACCAGTTTAATTTTACAATAACATTTTTTATCTTTAATATGCGTCAGAAATAACAACAAGCTCTTGGCTAAAGCTGTGCAAAGGAGTTTTTTCGATTCGAAGTTAAGAGGTTTGAAAAGTCAAATTTATTAAAAAAGACTTCACTCTATCTTCACGAATTTAGAGAAATTTTACATGGCGTTAGTTTTAAACTTTTAAAATTATAATAGGAAATATTTTACCTTCGCCCAATTTAGATCGAAGAAGTTCGCCGGTTTCGGGATCGAAAAAATTCGGACCAAATACATTCTTAAGCTTTCTCCACGCCGGTTTTCCAGGAAGCACAACTGCAAATAGTTTTTGTAAATTTTTGACAGCGAGAATTACGGTTTTTTGTGTTTAATTTAGTCAAATGAATAAAACGATTAACAACAAAAAAAAATCGTTGAGCCATTTGAGCGTCCATAAAAATAAAAGATGTCCTTTCGTGGTATTCCATGGACCCCTATACTCCTGGACAGTCGGCGTTTTGAGATCGGTGTGCAACAGATACATCACTGGCATGTGCTCAAATCCGAAATTTTCGGGCTAAAAACTTTTTTGCAAATACTTTTTTTATAAAAATAGGTGATTTTGATTGTATCAACGTATTTTTATATTTTCAAATTGCGTTTTTGAAACTTTTATAGCTTTATAAAATTTCGCCCAGTACTACTATGGACAATAATTAACGAAAGATTATACTATAGTCATTGAATTGGACCCACCTTTAAATTTTTATATGTCAATAAATATTTTTATAATAAAGCTTTAAGAATAATATTTTGTCAAATTAAATGATTTTAGTTACTACTAAATAAACTATAAAAAAATCACAGTCATATAGCAATATTAGGTTATAAAAGATAATTTTTAATAGAATGAATTTTTGTTCAATTTTTTTTATTTCATTACTATTTATTAAATATTTAACATTATATTGCAAATAATTAGCCGTGGATTTGGGATGCAATTATATAATTACTACAACTTGTTACATTTACAATAGGCTTAATGATTGTTAATTAAAATGAGATTCACCTATGAATTAAATGTTTTTGGTGTATTTTGCCTTACTCTCTGGCAAAATTCACCTTTTACAATCTAATATTGCTTTATGAATGTTAACTTTTTTAATTTATTCAATAGTAATTAATCAGTTAATTAATTTGATAAAATATTATTCTTCAATCTTTTTTCATAAAAATATTTATTGGCATAAAAGATTTCAGGGATGTTCCTTTTTCAATAACTACAATAAACTTTTTCGTTAATTATTTTATATAGCAACATAATACTACAACCATAATTTTTATTTTTTTGCTTATTTATTTTAGCGCTATATGTGTAAATTAAGTCTTAAAAATATTTCTTCATTCTTTTTTAATATCCTGTGAAAAAAAAAGCAAAAAAAAGTGAAATTTTAGTACTAAGTGAAATTTTATTATGCTATAAAATTTTCAAAAAAGCCATTTTTAAACTATAAAAAACATGGTTATACCCAAAATCACCTAATTCTTTGAAAAAAATTTTTTACAACAAGTTTCAACCCCGAAAATTAAAAATTTAAGCACATGTAGAATATTTCAGTGATGTATCTGTTGCACACCCAGAGATCCATTCCAAGGAAACACCGACTGTCCAGGAGTATAGGGATCCATGGGTATTCGGAAAAATTTTAATCATCTGTAGCCGCACTCATAAAGCGCGATTAACCAAGGATTAACCAACGATTGTTGATTAGCTTTTGCATTGGCTTACATAATATAATATAAATTGATAAAAGACTCAATTACTTTAAATAATGATTAATAATCTACAATAAACTTATAACATAATCAAACATACAGAGAAATTAAATTTTTATCAATTTAAATTAATAATGTGAACCAATGCAAAATCGAAATAAAATTCGTCTTTTTCAATTTTATTTTTTTTTATTTCGAAATCAAAAATAAATAAATAAATAAATAAATAAATAAATTTATTTTGTCATGTAAATACATAGACAGGAAGACACAAAAGCTTGTAAACGTTACAGCACTGAAATTTGCATCTACCTATATAAACATTGAAATAAAAGAAAACTACTAAAAAAACAAAAAAAACAGAAACCACAGCAATAATCCACCAAAAATGATCAAGACCAACTGTAAAACTATATTGTCAGTAGGATTCCGGACTCCACTGACAAAACAGCCCACACAACCAGCCCTAATCATAATTATTGGTTACTGCAGAAAAAATAAAATTGTTGAATATAAAATCTAGTACACATTATAAAATACATTTTCCTGAAATAACTTATGTAAATCACAAAAACCACGTAAGTTACTATAAAAATTTAGTTTTTATAGTAACTTGCGTTAGTCTGTTTTGCTCACAAAACTTGGTACTTAAATCATTGCAAAGCCAAATTGGTTGTCAGAGTGCACAAAAGTCAGTTCTCATAAAATGCTTTAAGGACAGCAAATATTCACATTTATTATTGCGCAACCGAGCAGATATTCTGAGATTTTGTTCATTAGCAGGAAAAAATTCAAATTCAGGTGAGCTCCTAAGCCCATGGTGGTAGCAGTAAATTAATCTTGAACGGAAGCTAGCAGCAAGTAAACCAACTGATGTACACCCACTTTTTCTTTGCAAAGCCAGGAAAGGAGATTGATAGTCATTGTGAATCATTCTCAGAGCAGAAAAAAGGGATTTTTCAAGTTTGATGCGATCTTTTAAAAAAATTGGGTAGTAGACAGCCAAACCATAAGACATTGATGGAAGTATATTACTAAAAAATATTTTTTTTAAAATGTGGGAATTAAAAATTAACAATATCACGTATTTAACTTTTTTCAAATATTTTTAAAATTTGACAATTATTTATATAAAAATACTTTCGTTAAAACAGTATGTATACTTTTCAAGTAATAAAACATGAGAAAAAACCCAAAAACCGCGTTTAAAGTCAGTTTTTATCAGCTTTTTAATCCGATTCTCTCTTTGTCCAGGACAAAAAGACGTCCATGTTTAATCTTTGGTTAATCCTTGGTTAATCGCCTTTTATGAGTGCGACTACGGGGCCGGAATTCACAAATCGGGATAATCCTCTGGCTAGCTCGGTGTTAGTTGATCCGGGGCTAGCCCCTAAAAAACTACGGTAGATTACGGGCCTAACTTGGTGTTAGTTAATCCGGACAAATTACAGTAGGTTTCCCAGCTAATTTTATTTTTTTGTTCGAAAAATTCCTTGTTTAACATATATTTACAAAATTTTGTTCCACCACTTTTTATACAAATTTGTAATTTTTTAGTGAGATTTAAAAGTTTATCAGTTTTTTATACAAATAATTCTTCTAAATTTTGCTTTTTATATCTTTTTTATTGTTTAATGAAATTTTAACACACTTAGCCCCAGGTATACGGAAACCTACTGTAATTTGTCCGGATTAACTAACACCCAGCTAGCCCCTGAATTCCGGCCAGGAAAACAAAATATTTTTATGGTGATTTTGCACGTCACCTATTTGAATGAGTGTTAGTAAACTGATAATTAAAGGATTTGAATTTTTTTGGTGACGAGCAAAATCACCATAAAAGTAGCGTGTAAAATCCCTCCCAGTAATTATTCCTGAGTAAAAATACCTTCAGTAAAAAATCTTTTGACAAGTGAAATTCTGGGAAAAATACCATCGGGTAATTTCACATTCGCACTAATTGACCATCGATCAATTTAGCTTGATTTTTAGGTTTTGCTTAGGTTCAGGAAAAATAAGCCCAAAGGTCAATCAGTCAAAATGTCAAATTGCCCCATGGTATTTTTACCAAAAATATATAATAATATAAAGTATTATATATTTTTGTTTTTACCAGAATGTTATTTGTAAGAAAGTCAAATGTCGAAGGAATTTTTACGCTGATATATTATGTGGAGCCGTAAAATCACCATGGCAAAACTCGCCATAACGTTGTGCAAATTCACCATAACAATCAAAAATGTGTTTGCAAACTAAAATCTGTTAAAAAAACTCTGTTTTAATAAAATCAAGCTAAATTTTGTTGTACTTTTGAAGTGTCAAAATTTAAAGGAAATATTGCAAACGCATTAAGGTAGAACACCACAATTACGACGATTTTTACTAAAAGTTAGATATCAACTTAGATATTAACTTTTATCTGACAAAAGTATAGTGCGATCGAAAGCTCAGATTATGATGTATCCAACGGTAATAGTTTCATCGTTTACCGAATGTTCTATTTCGAGATATAGTTTGATGAATTTAGAGCTCAAAAACCAGTTTTTGGCCATTTAAAAATTTGATTAGCTCAGTTTTTCCTGCAATTTTATAAAAAGTTAACAAAAAATAGGGGGCAACTTTTAGATGTGGTTTGGATTAAAACGTAATTCAAAACTTTACACCCTGGTCAAAATCCATTGTTCTAAACGGAAGAAATCCCGTGCGCATCAAAGACACCACGCGCATAAAGGGACGCCCGCATTTATGTCTAATAACGCGCCCCCGCCTTTCTAATAACCCGCCCGCGCGGCATTCTTTAGCCATATTCGCACCTTCATTTTGAAGCCCTGTTTTGCCCCTGCTCCTCCGACAACCTATCCCACGGAGCAAAACCTATATGACATGATCACGAATACTATATGACATTTTAAAGCTAAAAAAATTCTTAGGTGTAAGAAAATTAACAAAATTGAAATGTTTTTAAAAGAAAAATCAAATAAAAAAATCCTGAACACCCTGGTCAAAATTCATTGTTCTAAACGGAAGAAATCCCGTGCGCATCAAAAGACACCGCGCGCATAAAGGGACGCCCGCATTTATGTCTAATAACGTGCCGCGCCTTTCTAATAACCCGCCCGCGCGGCATTCTTTTAGCCATATTCGCACCTACATTTTGAAACCCTGTTTTAGCGCTGCTCCTCCGACAACCTATCCCACGGAGCAAAACATATATGATGTATTTACGAATACTATATGACATTTTAAAGCTAAAAAAATTCCAAGGTGAATTAGTTTTTTAATCAAATACAATTCAAGTATTGATTAGACTTGTGTCTAACTATTCCCAAACTTTCATTAAAATCTGAGCAAATCAAATTTTTTAATTTTCATTTAAATTTTTTTGATTTGACGCCGAGAAACTACATTTCGACACGTTTGTTTAAAAGTATCTTTTAAGAGCGAGATATCGGATGGGCCAGTAGCCGAGTGGTAAACGTGTCGGGCTCAGACCATCCAACCCGTAGGTTCAAGTTCGAGCAGGCAATATTTTTAAACATTAATTTTTAACATTTTAATTATTCAAGATACGCTAAATGAAAATGAAAAAAAAAAATTTTTGGTAATGAATTTTATTATAATATAATGTATTTTGATATGTATTTTATTGGTGTCATTAAATAATTGTGGACGATAACAATTTTTTGAGAAAAATGAAAGTCAAAAATTGAATGAGCAGGGGCCTTTTTCATAAAAACCTTTGTAAATTCTGATTTTACAAATCTCCACCGGTTTTTTGTAAAATACACGATAAAGGTTTTTCGACTTGTAATACAGGTGGAACATTTCCGCGCACTGCTCTGCGCTGATTGGTCGCAGCCACGTCATTTCATCCACTCTGGCCGATCAATATTGACCGTGTCCTATATCCTTTATCATTTAATTTACAAAAAATAGGCGGAGATTTGTAAAACGAAAATTTACAAACGTCTTTGTGAAAAAGGCCCCAGGGGCCTATTTCATAAAGATTTATGTAATTGTAAATTAATAAACGCATTTAATTTCTTCTTAGTTTATTAATTAAAAAATACGTACGTAACTGTGGAATTTACGGAATTTACAGACATGTAATTTTTTAAATTTTAAACGCAATTTTTTAATATACTTTTTAATTAAAAATACAAAAGAAAAATATGCGTTTATTAATTTACAGCTGTAAATTAATTACAGGCAATTTTTATGAAATAGGCCCCAGGTCAATTTACGTTAGTAAAAATTAATTAGATCTGCCGTCAAAATCTAACTGTGGTGTTCCACCTTAAATTTATGGTGATTTTGTAACGTTTATGGTGATTTTGGCCTATGGTGAATTTGTCCATGGTGTTTTTATACGAACCCTTCAAAGGTGTTCAAATCTTATCATTCGCATACGCTTTAAAAAGGACCTTTTAATGGGATTAAAATCATATTTGAATTTGCATTAATTTAAAATATATTTTAAGTTTTTGATAAAACTGTAAAGAGTCAAATCAAAAAAAGCACGTAATTTTGCTAAAAACTCTGAAAATAAAATTATTTGAAATAAAAAAAACCAAAACAGACATTTATTGTAAAAAAAACTAACTTATTTTTATGCTTATTTGCTAAAAAACCAAACTGGATCAGTCAGTACTCGAACACGTTGCAAATGCACAAAAGTCAACACGTTACCGATTCCTCCACGCCCCTTCCCCCACGGTATGGCTTTTCGACTTTAAATATGAACATTTAACTATGAACTTTAAACATTTTGACTTTTAGGCTGCAAAATAATTTATGTAGCCTGATCTGTTCAGCACCAAAACAAGTTCTAAGAAATATAAGAATGGCTTTAAAAAAATATTATTATTTATGCTCTAATAAAAAACAACAGGAAATAGCAATTTCCCTTCATTAATACGTGGAACACGAAAAACGATCGCCAACTTCATCATATCTTTTATTACCAATTTTTTTTATGTTTCGGTTGTTATTTTGACTAAACAAACAATTAATTCAAATAATAAAACAAACCTTTATATTAAAAAATTGGTTTATTTTTAACTGTAACTATGAGACACATATAAAACATATTATTATAATAATTTAGTAAATATAGTTATTTCCATCAGTTACACTGCGCCCCTTTTACTTTCCCCCTAATTTCCTCCAATCAAAATAGGCGAGTCATTAGAACTAAAGCTAAGGCTAAAATGCTTTAGTACTAAAAAAATTTTTGGTCTTAGTACTAAAGCTAAAGCTCCGCAAAACTGAAATTCTTTGGCGAAAGCTCAGCAAAAAGAATAGCTTTTGCCAATAGAAAATGACAGATATATATTTTAAGTGTTGTCACCAAACTAAAAATATCATTATGTCATGATATGAAAATGCAGTTATGTTGCGATATTTTCCTTGATATTTTGACGCACTTTTTTTTATTGAACATATTTTTTTTAATGATATAAAATCAAAGTGGTTTAATGTTGAAAAAAGTTCTAAATTTTAAGAAAATATTAAGTGTTTTTAAACAAGATTTATTATTTTAAGTCACTTCATGACATTCTTACTGTTTTTTAGTGCCAAATCATGAGCCATGGAAAGGAAGTATATCTTACAAACCCTTAAATAACTTGTTACAATACTACTTATATTAGTAAAAAAACCATGGTCTTAGTTAATAACGAATGAAAATATTGTACAACTTGTAAAATCTGATTTATTTGTTAAAGCTTTAACTTGTTTTCGCTGTTTCATAGTACATCGTTTCTGTACAAGTTATAATGTTTACAACAGTTTTTTTTAATCTTGCAGCAACAGCAAAAACTAAAGGTAAACCACACGTGGTTGGTTTATTTTCTTAAGAAATAAAAATACAGGAACTTGCTATTGCATGCCAATCAAATCAAAGCAATTTTTTTAAAATAATATAAATAAACCAATTTTATTCACACCTATCGACTATTTCTTTATTGCGTGTGGTTTCTCGGCGGGGATGTGACTTCTCTCAAGTCTCAACTATGGACAGGAGTTGATTTTTAACAATTTTTGCCTGTACGGCTAAAGCTGAGTATAAAAATACTAAATTTCATTAAAAACAATTAAGAAAAATAGAACATAAAACGCTAAATGAAAAATCAAAGAATTTTACTTTATTTTATTTAAAAAAACGAGCTCTTGATAGATTTTATTGTTTTTCTGGGCGTGTTTGCGAGGCTGTTTCTATATATTCTATTTACGCCAAGCATTTACGGTGTCTAGATGGCGCAGTGGTTTGAGCTTTTGCTTATCGAAAAAAGGTCAGGAGTTAGAGTCCTGCGAAGTCTTTGTGTTTTTTTTTAGTTTTGACAGCGAAACTTACATTTTATTAAATTTTTAAATCAAATTTAAATTTAATCAAAAAATTTAAAACGTTTTTGATACCATTTTTATAAGAACATTGGCTGATTAGTGTAAATAAAAGAAAAAAATAAAAATATCATTGTTTGCGCTGAATTTTTGATGTTGCTTTTTTGCTTTCTGCAAAAATATATTCAATACATATTAATGATATAACAAATAAGTTTTGTTTAAAATCACAAATGATTAAATAATATCAAACTTCAAAATAATTATTTTTTGATTTTTTTGTATTGCGTCAAACTGCAGATCATGTTGCATTTAGCGTTCCATATTAAAATTTTCTTAGTCGGTTTTATCTAGATTTTGTATTTTGAAACACGGTTTCAGCCGTGCAAGCAAGTTAATGAAATTTAGTTTGTAGTTCATATTTATAAGAAGTCACATCCCCGCGCACTAACACACACAATAAAGAAATAGTGGATAACTTTCCTGTATTTTTATTGGTTGATATGACTTTCGTTAAATTCTTTCCTTTTTAATGCATGAAGAAATAAAACAAACACGTCTGGTGCTTCCCCAACTTAAAAAATGCTTCAGGTGAATAAAATAGTGGCATATGATAAGATATAAAACATACAATAGAAGGATTCTATATTAATAATAATAATAATATTATTATTTATTTCGTGCAAAGACAGGAACATATGTACAATTACATTACATTATTACATTTGAAAATACTATTTTTGCTTAAAAATGACATAAGTAAGTTGCAAACAATTCTAGTTTAAGAGAAAAAAAGGTTTTTGCTCTTTTTTAAAGTTTAAAAGTGTTGTAACTTAAGGTTAGGATTTAAATAAGTGGTTTGTTACTGTTTGAAAATTAATATAATGAATGCATGTTTTTAAATAAAACGTCTTCATTAAAGCCTTTAGACAGTTATTACAGAAAGATTTCTAATAGTTTACCGTTTTTGATGACTGTTATTTAACTTTTAAGTTTAAAACTGGAATCAAACGTACAAGGAAAGTTTTAAAGTATACATTTGAGTGTTAAATAAATCTTAAATCTTAAATAACAAATAAAATCGATTAGGTTAAAAGCGTGTTGTTAATAATAAGTTTTTTGCTGTAAATCTAACACTGCGATGTTATGGTTTGCCCTAAAAATAGTTATTAATTTTCCGAACCTTTTTCTATTTTTCTTTTTGGCAAAAGCTAAGGCTAAAATGCTTTCGTACTAAGCTTTTTTGGGTTTAGTACTGAAGCTAAGACTAAAACAATTGCACAAGGGCTTGCACCTTTAGTATTAAAGCTTAGGCGTGGCTAAAGGAAAATTCGCCGGTGTCGCAGAATAGATTTCCCTCTTTTTTTTCTTCCTCCCGGAATATTTATTCTAGTGTGCTCTAAAATAGATCTTCACTCGGAAGATTTATTCTAGTGCGCTCTAGAATAGATCTTCCTCCCGGAAGATTTATTCTGATTTACGCCAGAATAGATCTTCCCCCCTTAGTATAATTATTCCCCCCGGAAAATCTATTCTAGTTCAAACACCAAAATAAATCTTCCCCCCTTAAAAATTTGCATAAAGTTAAAACATGATTATGTGAGAATTTGTTTGGGAAAATTTTAAAAACATCATTATCATTATCATCTACACAGAATGTTAAAATTTTACATTTAGAAAAAAATAATTTGTATTTTGTAGTTTAATAAAAATAAACTTTAAGTTTAATTATAATTAATTTTAAAAAGAGTTGAACATTGCCATTAATAAGTAAGTATTATTTAGTCGTTTTTCGAAGATAAAAAGAATACATTTGCATTAGTTCGTTTTGTTCGAGTACATCAAAAATATACCATAATTAAATAAACTGAATATTTTTTTAGAAAATTAATATCTCGGAATAAAAGCTTTTTCTTTTTAAGTTTATCAATTTTTAAAACAAAGTATAGCAAAAAAGACATGAAAAAGTGACACGAGTTGAATTTCTTTCCAATTAGTATTTGATTCCTTGTTTACCTTTAGTTTTTACTTTTTATTAAAACTTATAGACATAAAATTGAACTAAAAAGATATGAAATCTCAAATATGTCTACGTCTATGTTTTTAGTTTTTTTTTTAAATTTAAAATTCAATATAAAAACAAAAAAACCTTCTTCATATTTAGCAGTTAATTGGACATTAAACAGGTTTAAGGTTTTTTTTTTGTGGTTTAGGTTGATTTTTAGGTTTTGCCTAAGCTTAGGAAAAAGTTTTTTGTCTTTAATCCGGAAGTGCCGAATTTATTTTTCTGGCACCGCTAAAATGTTCCTTCGAGTTTTAACTTTTTTCTTATGTTGCTTAATATTTTAAACGGTTAATATTTTGAATTTAGGCTTTTTGCTTAGGCCTTGTTTAGGGTTCAAATTTTAGCTTTATATGATCGAAATTTTTACTTTAAGTAAAACATTAAGATGTTTATTTAAAAAAAGCAGTTTTTTTTAAATACTTCCGACATCTCAAATGTTTTATTAGAATAACATTTATTTTTTAGTGTTTATCCAATTCTTTGACCTGAAACCTCGAGTATTTTTATGAATTTTTTGATTAAAAAAACGAAATGACGTGATAAAAAATGTATGTTGTTTTTTATATGCAAATACTTGTAACATGATTTTTAACAAGGGGGAAGATTTATTCTAGAGTTAACACCAGAATAAATCTTTCCTCTCTGTGAGGAACTTTATGCAAATTTTTGCTGTATGCTTTAACACAGGGGGAATAAATATTCTGAGGAGGAAGATCCGTCTGGCGTAAACCAGAATAAATCTTCTGGGGGGAAGATCTGTAATGGGGAAAGATCTATTCTATGACATCGGCAATGTACACACCCGTAAATCAAAAATCGCCCAAGCCAGTCGTATTTTTACTCTTCGTGGTTTTTACCTCACCTTCTCGACTGATGAGGTCCGCGTCCACGACTGGTACGCCGTGTTCTTGAAAAATTGCGGAAGCCAAACTTTTTCCAGTCGCAATTCCACCCGACAAACCAACCAGAAACATACGGAAGTTCGCCTGCAATAACTAAAAATCAAACAAGTACTACAGTCAACCCAAAAGCATCTCCATAATACTTTGTTTTGTATAATGGAGATTAAATCCGCGAAGTTTTGCCTTTGCGTCTCGAAACAAAACTGAAGCAGTCCAGAGCTCTGCAGCAAAACTTCGGAACTCCGATAAGCGGCGTTTTCGGAGTTCCGGAGCTACGCCCTAACTAAAAATGCAGCTAAATTAACTTAAATATCCAGAGCTCAGAAGCATTGCAGACGCCAAACTTTTCCCCGTCGTAATTCCACCCGACAGGGTGGAATTACGACGGGGGGACGGGGGGGGCCGCCCCCCTGGCTACACCACTGATTTAAACTATTGTATTATAACGCATAACTGACGTGAATTAAAACGGAGAGTATTGCACTTAACTACGACACTAGTGTCAATTAATTGAACTACTGAGGCTGGTTCATATTTATGACAAAACGTCCTTTGGACAAAGTCCAAAGGACAATTTTAGAAAAACCAAAACGTCCTTTGGACTTTTTCCTTTTGACGAAGTATGAACGCTACTTAAAATTTGTCCTTTGGACAAAGTCCAAAGGACAAACTTCAAAGGGAAAAGTCCAAAGGACAAAAAGTATAAACACGTTGTCGTTTGGATTTTGTCCTTTGGACAAAGTCCAACAGACAAAATCCAAAGGGAAAAGTCCAAAGGACAAAAAGTATGAACACGTTGTTCTTTGAATTTTGTTCTTTGGACAAAGTCCAAAGGACGTTTTTACGCTGTATTTGTCCTTTGTCCAAAGGACGTTTTGTCATAAGTATGAACCAGCCTTTAGAGTATTGCACTAAACCACAACACTAGTGTCATTTAAATGAACTATTAGAGTATTGCACTAAACCACGACACTAGTGTCATTTAAATGAACTATTAGAGTATTGCACTAAACCACGACACTAGTGTCATTTAAATGAACTATTCTAAAACTATTCCATTTTATAGTCGTTACCATTACAAAATAAGTCAGAATCGTCAAAAAATACTTGTGTAACTGTGACTTTTTTCTTCTTTAACCATAAAAATAATAAAAATATCAACGATATGAGTCAGAATAGTATTGATTTTTTTACCGATTTAGATTTTTTCGCGTCGCAGTAATAACGACGATAAATACACCGGTCCTGTTGTTTTTGTATAATAGTGGCACATTTTTAGTACTATATTTATGACAAAAAACTTTTTTACTTTTTTTTTATTTACGCTCTTTTTGAGCCTTTAAAGTCATATCAGATAGCTATGTTCATTGATAATTAGTTACAATTGTGATTCATATTGGCGGCAATTAAGTCGCAGATTTGATGTTGTTGATGAAAAAATTTACAAAAATCGCAAAAAGCACAAAAAACCTCTCCTTCTGGAGAAACCTTTTCTTTAACTTAATATAATTTTGAAATTTAGAATCTAAAACCTTATCTGATTACAAATTAAATTTATATAAGATTGCCAGATTTTATAAATTCTTTATGCGCCTAGATTAATTATGAAATCAGTTTAAAATATAAAGTAATATTAAATAAAGTTTAAAAAGTTACGATATTACTTAAATTTGTTTCATAATAATGTAGTTGTTTTGTTTACTTACCACTGAGCGAAATACCTTTTATTTATCCCCCATAGATCCAATTCAAACGCGAAAAATTCTATTCTAAATTATAATTTGTCATCCAACAGATTTTTCGATAATAAACAGCAAGGAAAATCACACAATTGTAACATTTTACACGTATTTTGTTTCCAAATTCTCATAAACTTGCATCAAAATCGATTTTAAAAATAATTTTATATGATATGCATTTGACTACTTTTTACAAGAATATATTTGAAGCAGAATTGCAGTCAGCGGTGCGCGTCTCGCAAGTTTATTTTTAAAATAAAAAAATATTTTTTTAGTTTATACAAAAACAAACAAGTTTTTGATGAAACTGAAAAAAAAACAATAAGAAAGTTAGAAAACTATTTTACAGTAATCAAAACATTTAACTATTTAGGGTAATTATTTTTGAAATCTGCAGCGATTTAAAGTAAGAGCTCAGTAGCTTTGGAAGTTACTCCGAAACACCGAATGGCATAATTCAGCTCTGGACAACATCACTCACAATAATATACATCACTAATAGTGACAAGAAATTTTTTTAAACAATTTTTAAAAATAATAAAAAGTAAAAACGTTTTGTTTGTAGAACATCCTTTTTGGAGTATTAATTTCAGTGTAGTGTACTTTTAGAAATAAACGAGTCTAAATATGATTTTTTAAAGCAAGAAATGCAAAACAATTGATATTTTTAGGATTTTGATTACCAACCTCAGTAATTTATCGACTGACGTGTTAAGTTGCACAGTCAACCAAAGCCTTTATTTAATAACTTGTATTTTTTAACTTGTGCTTATATTTTTGATACATCAACACAATAGAGCTGTTACAGTTTAAAAAAATTTAAGCGAAATTGGTTGATAAATTGTAAAATTATTTGAATGCGGTATTTTGGCGATATCTAAGGAAACAAAAGTGTTTACAGGCCCCAGTTGCGGTTCATCAACATTAATTTGCTCATTACCATTTGGGATTTTTTTCGTTCAAAAATCGTTGCAAATCCGCAGAAAGGATTCCGCGTCAGCACTGCAGTGTAATAAACTCTGCGTCGGGTTCTTCGACGTCACCAAGTTAATACAGAGCAGCGGTGACGCGGAATCTCTTTTGCGGATATGTAGCGAAAAGAATCCCAAAGGGTTAATGCAGTGATAAATTTTGATTTTAAGGTGCGATAATCACTTGATATTATTATGCAGTTAAGCGTTATGTTTTAACATTTAAACCGCTGTTCGTCTACCATTGTAGATTTTAATCTTTATGTAATATAGTTTTAAGCTTTTTATTAAACTATTTGCAAAAATTAGCATAATTAAATACTGTTTTCGCGCATTCTGCGAAACGGTACATTGTGAAAATACACTGTTTTGCTGCTGTGTTAAAAAACCACCAGAAAAACTTAAGAATTTTTTATCTGGTTTCACGAAATAATTTAATCGATGCGGAATTTCACATAACATGTTTAAACAATTATGCTCACATCGATTTTACGCCGCTGTTGCTCCAAAGTGACTCACAATCAAAAGCAAATGACGCCATTGTAACACGTGACTTTTTCACAATTAAATTTTAAAATCGCGCAAGAAAATTGTGTATGTTGTCGAAAAAAAATCGTTATCGTCATTTTCCACCATTATGAAGTCATTCAGTCGCTACAGCAGCGATCAATAATTCCATAAACTGCAAAGATCAGCAAACAGACGCAAAAATAGGCAGTTTTTAAGGTTAAACGCCAAATTTATTTTCACTCAATTTTTCCAAGTAAAAAGCGCGTTACGATTATTTTTACCGCGAAAACAATAAAAATTTTTCACATTTTCAAAAATAACCTTTTACGTTTAAATTCAATAAGCTAGTAGAATTTCGCGTTTTACCATTTTATAATATTATAATAAAAATGTTTATGAAGACAAAAGCTGTAAAAGCATAAAAACCAAGTTTTTCAGAACACGAGAGATCATAAATTCCCTCCGCAAACTGTACCCAAACACACAAAGCGAAGATAATAATAATAAAGTTTTTTTTAATTTTAGCTTTTTTTCAATTACATATCAATTTGTTTTTAATCCTGTTTAGCGGAGATAAACTACTTTCTTACGATCCTAAATATAATCCGTCGTTGACTGATCAATTTTTAAACATAAAGGAAGCTACAGTTGGTGGTATATAAATCCAATGCGAAAATTACTGACATATTGCTGAATTTTCGTATATACGGTATACAAATAATTATATACGAATACACTCGTAGAAAAATGATATGACAAAATGCTATGCTATAATTTTTTTTATCTCATTACGCCTCCCTCCGATTTTCTTAACACCTTCGGACTGTTTTGCTTCTGCAAGGCCTATAATTGATCAGGAACACCCGTTCACCTACGCGCCCAAATAGCATTGTTATGAAAAGGCCTTTGTTTAGGACTTATTTTGTAGTCTTTGAATCATTTGACCTTATTAGGTAACATTTAGTAAAGAAAATGGAAAATAAAACATTTGTCATAACATAAACTTTCTATAGCTAGTCTTACCCCGTTTACACGAAACGACAGTATTGCCGAAATCTTAATTTATTTTTTAAACTTTTATTAATATCTTTCGCTTTCACAAGATTTGTACCACAGTTGTTAGTTAGCTTTCTTTCTATTACTATCACCACCACAATGCAAATGTGAAAGCTGAACAAAGGCAAAAATACTTTAGATTATTGACTAAAATTTAATTAATTTATTTAACAGAATATACGTAATTCTTGATGAATTGATACAAAAGGTGCTCAGCAGTAAATCAAGATCGTCTGGTGTCTGGTTTTTTTAATTTAAAAATTATATTTTTTTGTGTAAAATTCGTTAAACGTGATTTTTATATTAAAAAGCCAAGCAGGCTTGGTTCTTAAACATAGTATATTTCGCCTTTAATCTCAAATTTCTCTTTGCATTCTTTAAAACAGGTAAACCTCTATTTAATTATTTTAATTAATGACTCCAGTTAGGTTAACTTTTTATTAGCACACCAAATTTTTACAAACAACGCGATTGGATTTTTTCCTAAAAATACCAGGGAATTGCATATTTTGTACTGTAAAATTAGAATGAGTAATAAATATTATACAAACGGTCACGCTACATACGATAACGTGCCAAATGCCAATGAAATTGGAATAAAACAACAAATTCAATTGTTCGGTATGCCAGTTTGAATAAAAATAAATTAAATCTATAAACTACACTAAACGAAATAATAACAGTGCAATTATACGATTAACACGTTCTGTTAGTGCAACAAATTTCATTCAATATAATAATAATAATAGCTTAAAATCCATAATTACTTATATTTACAACGGGTTAACACGAATATTTAACTCTATCATTACAAAACAAATGTGTGATGATTGATTTTACTTATTATGTTATTATAATAGGACCAATACAACTAAAAGGCATCATATAATTTACAAACATTTTATTTTATATATAGGAACACACACACCACTTTTTGAACGAAACTTCACGTTTTACTCTGCAAATGCTACTAATGAGTCACGAAACAAATAAAACATTTTCTTTGTTTGTTATAAAACTTTAAAATTAGTTTTCAAAAAAATTATTATTTGGGAAGGGGCCTTTGGTGCACCCACGCTAAAGTGCATCTTAAGAAAAAACAAAAATTTTCAATTAATATTTAAAATCTCAAGAAGCATTTTTTTAAATTGTAAAACCAATTTTAGAAAAATTACCATCGTGATTTTGTTGATACCCTTTTTGATTTAGAAAAGCGGACTCCAAAAAATACGTAAAAATTAATTTTATAAATTTGAAACTTTGAAATCCCAGTTATGCCATGAAGTGATTCCCCAATCTGAACTTCCTTTTAATCGTACAATTAAAATTTCCCAGAGGAAATGAAAATAAGCGATATTCTACCAAATCTTAGTAAAAAAAATCACTAGTTAACAAGAGATTTAGCTTCCTAAATGAATAAGACTTAATGTCTTTGAATGCTTTCTAATACTAAAATGCTAAAAAGATACCTTTTTAAACTTAATAAAATCTGTTAAAAAATAATTGAGACTACAAAAATTTTTTTGATCAGCATATCTTGCAAACGGTACAGGTTGTACAACAATTTTATTAGTGTATAGAGTTTACTGTTAGCTATACATTGATATTATTATTGTCTGAATGAATCAAATTATTAACAAAATATTTGATCTAAATTTTTTTCCAGTCTTAATCATTTTTCAACAGAAAAACAGTTTTAACAGTTTTTTCCCCAGAAATTATTATGTTATAATTAATCAATTTATTCTGAAGATTGTGCTTAAACTTTCACCTTATAATTAATTGTTTCCACAGACCATGGAGCACTTTTGTCCGAATTAAAATATGTCTTAGTATAAAAACAGGACCGGTATTTCGATTATAGCTTGTATTGAATCGATTATAGCGTCAAATCATATATTGCAATTTTTTGAAAATAATTGTTTTTAAAAATCAAATGTTTGTTATCTCACATAAATCAAAGCGGCGAATGTAAAAGAAATTCAGGGGCAACTAAGACACGTTCCACTAATTATTCCAATTTTCATCTAAACCGCTTTGTGCGTGGAAGAAAGTTAGTTTTCCAAATCTTATCGCACTCACACAAGCTTATTTTTTTGCACTGCATTGCGCCGCACTTGTTTGTTTATATCTATTAAGTTACTGCTACTAAACAGCGCTCCCACCCGTTCTACAGACCTGTGCACTGTCCCCCCGGGTTTTTATTGGGGACAATTCCAAAACGGCAGGGCAAGAGGGGGCACCTTATTTAAAACGGGGGGGGGGGACAACCAGGGATGAAAAAAAAGGAAAAAAGAGAAAAACAAAAGGAAAAAGGACAAAAAAGTGAAAATAAGGTAAGAATAGGTTTAAAATGGCTTAAAATGCATTGAAATAAGCTAAAAACTGCAAAAATTTCGCTATGACGGCGTCATAATAGGTAAAAATGGCGTCATAATTTTTTGGTACTTTTTCATTTTTCTGCGGGAGGAGGAGGGGACATTTTGAGACCGTGCACAGGAGGTCTGCATTCTATCCCAGGCAGGGAACTCAATCTAACACAAAAAATTATTCTTCTAGTGATTTTTTTCTTCTGATATTGTTTCATTGTTATTTTTATCATAGTTAAAGGCGGAATAAGACACACGTTATAACAAAATACGGTTGGTTAGATTCTTTATAGTTATATTACTTTAGGTTTGTTTAGCTGTAAATGAGCGGTTAATATTTTTTGTTCTCAAAGCCTGAAAGTTTAATAAATTCTTTACATTAAAAAATAGTGAATAGTGCAGGAACGTACCCAGGGTTTGATTTTTGGCGGGGGGGGGAATGGGGGCGGATTGTAGTACCAAAAAAAATTTTGGGGGGTGCTCCCCCTCCCCCCAAATTTTTTTTTTTGGGGGGGGAGGGAGCGGAGCCCCCCTCCCTTAATTTTTTAAAACGTTAAAAAAGCAGGGATAAACGTAAATAAAGCTGTATAATACACTGTTTTAGGCCTAATAACGTAATATCTAATGTTTTTAGCGGTAAAAACATGTTTTCTCAGTTAAAAATTACATTAGCACACATTGGCAGAGCCTGGATTTCACAAAAAAGGAATTTAGAGACCTTTCAAACCCCTTGACTACACCCACATTGTAAACCAAAGCTGAGCAGCATAAATGAAAAAAAAAAATCCGAGCCAATGGCCCAATGCTATAGGCGGCTGAAAAATTTAGGAGGGGGGAGGTACATAAATCAAAGAATATGATTGTTTCTTTTGTTTTCTGTGTTTGTAGTACTTATTACTTATAAAAATATTGTACTAACTTTGAAATATTATTAGCATTAGGCAAGATAAATAGCGAGATATATGTATATATACTATAGAAAGTGACCGCTGAGCGAAGCGGAAAATTTTTTTGGGTTTTGGGGGTTAATTGTGGTGCTAAAATTATTTTATTTTATGGCTGGAAAATTTTGAATTTTTAGCCTCTAAAAACCCCCAAATTTTACTATCTGGCGACCATTTCGGGGGGGGACGCCCCGCCCGCCCAACCACTATCCTTATTTTTCCCCCTGTCCGACCGTTTGCGGGGGGGGGGCGCCCTTCCGCCCCCCTGGTTACGTCTCTGGAATAGTGTGACACAAAAAATTTTCAAATGGTCAAAAATTAGGAAACGCGTTTTTCAAATTTCAATCCCCATCGACCGATTAACTTTTCCCCTACCCGACCCAAAATTAAATAGTTATGTATGAACATAACATACTAATCAAGTAGTCCACTTATCGTTAAACCTCGAGCTATGTTATTTAACTTTCGAATACAATCATTCCGTTTTTGGTGAAACTCGAACAACACAACCGTATATTTTATACATGTGACTTATTCCACTTCTTTGTTCCTATTAAGCAGAAAAGCCGGTCGAATCTAATACGTGTTTCCAAACATACTTTTAAATATCGTGGAGTTTAGTTTTGTCCTTATTTTTGTTGCCAATCAAAGTTCAGCGAAATCTCTTCAACACTTTGATTTTAACTCGCTCGGTCAAAATTAAAGCCCAACGACGGACGAAGGTTGAATAGAAGGAACGGGAAGCCCAGCGACAAAAAATCCCATAGTCATCTCATTCGTTCAGCTTCCCGCGCTTAGCTTAGCGTTTATCCCGAATAGCTAAAGTATTTCGCTTTTCACCAGCAAGCAAATTAGAATATATCACCAGCAGCGAGTCATTTCCACAAAGCATTTGTCGCCGATTTGGATTCGTAAAATTTCGCCGATGCTGATAAATACAGGTATTTCCGCGAATCGCCTTTTCCGCTATACCCCACGTAAAGATTCACCCGGGCCGTTTTGCTTCAAATGTCTATTGAATACTGATCAAAATAGAAAAAATATAAAATTCGAATGGCTCTTTGTTACCACTAATCGCGGGTTTTCGCACCACTAAGTCCCAACCCGATCTACATTATCAAATTAATATCCTTTAATTCCAAAGGTTTATCACTGCAAGTTTCTCTTCTCAATTCATCTCAGGTCGGGTCCCACACTTCCGCCGATGCCGGTCCCAGCATCCAAGTTTCAACCGTCAGGGGACTATTGGGTCCACGGAATTTCAGTCACTGGATCCTAAACATCGAGGATTCTCTATTCCGCTGTATCTTCCATCACCGGTTCCTACAGTTCTCGGTACGTAATTACTAATTAGGTCTCGGTCCGCTTAATCCGTCAAGTTTCCGGTAAATCTGTCACTCCTCCAATTGAAGTCCGCGGGTCCTTTGGTCCCCAGGTCCACAAATACCGGTGGTTGTCAATCCCCGGGACATTAGGTTTCCGTGGTTTTAGAGTTTTTGGGCGTTAGGTCCCCATTATTAGCGTCAGACTTTGGGCTGCTGGGCCGACGACGGAGTCACTATAGAGGCGTGGGTGGAGGAGGCGAGGCTGGCCGCCACCACTGCGGCCGCCGCCGCCCTATGCGGTGACGGGGGCTGCATGAGGCTGCTCAGCGCCGCGCTCCCGTACAACGCGGCCGCCTGTTGTTGCTGCTGCTGCTGGATCAGCAATTGCATCACGCTCGCGTCCTAAAACAAAAAAATCAAGTTTTATTTGAAAGTGTTGAAGTAAAAACGTTATATAAACTGTTAAATTGTTTTCAGTAACATAACAACTATAAACTGCGGTGTTAAACTTTTAAATCATAAACCAAATAAACTGTTAAACTGTTTTCACAATACGTCTATATACGCTGCTCCCGTCCGAAACAACAAAAATGTTTGGTTTAAGGTGTTTTTTTTGGTTTTACTTAATGGTTTGATACACAGGTTTCGATTGCAACCTAAAACAATAAAACAATTAAGGTGTTTTGCTTTTTTTTAAAAAAATAATGTTTGGTTTTAATTAATACTTAGACTGTTCGTGGTAGCGGCTTGAAACAACAGAGATCCGCCCTATTTTTTTTTACATTTTAGTTAGTTAGTTAGTCAGTTCATCGTGCACACAGTTGTCGAGTAAACAATTAACTGCCTGTAATTATTGTGAATAATAAAAAAAGAAATGCCACAAATTATTTTATCAGAAATTTATTAAAAATTAAATATTTTTTTCAAAACTATAAAAACCATAAAAATAGTTCTGGAAATGCAAGTAAAATAATTTAAAACATAGGTTAAAATAAGATTTATATCGTTCATTTCTGATGCAGAGCTCCGGAGTGCTTTGCGTTTTAAATGAACGAAGCTCCGGAGCATGCTCTTGGAGGGTAGTAACATCACTAAGATGACTAATTGAACCATGAAATGAAAACCTTAACATACATAATAATTAATAATACATAATACTTAATACGCTTAAATACAGTTAAACTTTATCGCAATAATTTTTTATTTAATCTGTTCTTCAGTGTCAATATAATTTGTGCAAAAATATTCTTCAATATAATTTTACTAAGTTTTCAGAAAAATTGTCTTAATATTTATGTGCCTGCAGTTACGCTTAAATGTTAACAAGCTTTAAAAATCACTCATTTACAGATTACTATAATTACCCTTAAATAAAAGCACGCCGTGTTATTTTACCTGCGACGACAGCGCGGAGTACTGCGAGAGTGCAGCTAGGGAGTTGGTCGGGTTGGCTCCGCCCAGGAGGGGGGTCGGCGTCCTCGGTACCAGGAACCCGGCCGCTATCGAGTTTTCCAACGCCTCCGACTTGGCCCCCGCGGAGCCAGCGGCTGCCCCGGCCCGGCCCACGGATGTGAAAACCCCGGAGCCCGACCCGATGGACGCGTAACCGGCCGGGGTCGTCGTCGATGTCGCCGACACACCCCGAGCCGTCGGACTTATCACCGGCGTTCCGGAACTGACCTGAAAATATCAAAGTCATTATTCTGTTTACACCTATGTTTGTTTGTCTGTAGGTTAGAGTGACTTGAAAATATGGAAATTATCAGTCTGTTTGTATGTTTTTCAGCTGTTTAAAGTGCCTTATTTTCATTTTGTAACAATCTGCCAATCTTTGTTGAATTTTTGTTACGCAATTTAAAATCGTCAAATCGAACTTTTTTACATCAAGTTCGATTTGAAGGTAAAAAAGTTCGATTTGACTTTGACGATTTCGATACATCGACTGATGCGCCCGCTTTACTACAATTCACTACCTTACAAGGGCGTAGCCAGGGGGGGGGTTGTAGGGGTTGGCGTTGGCGTAGGTAAAAATTTTTGATTTTTTAAAAACCCCCCCTTTTGGGTTGGCAGAGGTAAAAATTTGGGGTCCAAAAAGAACAATTTTAAAAAATTTTTTCGCGCTTCGCTCCGCTCAGCGCTCGACATTTATATACCTTTTTACAACATTTAAGTGATGTTTTTATTGAATTTCAAAGACAATTTTAGAAAATTTTTTCGTGCTATCGCACGATTTTTAATGTTATACCTTTTTAAACCGGAAATTTTTCAAGTTTAACTTAAGAAAACAATGCAAATAACAGCAAAAAAAAGCGCTTAGCACGAAGCGCAAAAATTTTTACCCTTTTTTAATTTTTTTTTTACGATATTTTGAAAATTTGGAGTACAACCACCTACAACCAGGGACGTAGCCAGGGGGGGGGGGGGGGGGGGCGCCCCCCCCTCCCCCCCGAAACGGTCGGACAGGAGGAAAAATAAGGATAGTGGTTGGGCGGGGGGGGGGGGCGGCCGCCCCCCCCCCGAAATGGTCGCCAGATAGTAAAATTTGGGGGTTTTCAGAGGCTAAAAATTCAAAATTTTCTAGCGCCCCGCTAATCGCTCGGCGCCAAACTTTAAAATAATTTTAGTACCCCAATGGAGCCCTAAAAACCAAAAATTTGTTCCGCTTCGCTTCGCTCAGCGGTCACTTTCTATAGTATACATACATATATATCTCGTTATTTATGTTGCCTGATGCTAATGTTATTTTAAAGTTAGTACAATAATTTTTATAAGTAATAAGTACTACACAGAAAGCAAAACAAACAATCATATTGGTTGATTTATGTACCTCCCCCCTCCTAAATTTTCCTGCCGCTTATAGCATTGGCTCGGATTTTTTTCATATAGGTAGGTACCCTAGAAAACATGGAGCCGAGATGCTGCTCATGTGCTTTGGTTTACAATGTGGGTTTAGCCAAGGGGTCTGGAACTAACGTCTCTAAATTCCTTTTTTGTAAAATCCAGGCTCTGTCAATGTGTGCTTATGTAATTTTTAACTAGAAAACATGTTTTTATCGCTAAAAACATTAGACACTAGGTTATTAGGCCAAAAACAGTGTATTATACAGCTTTATCTACGTTTATCCCTGCTTTTTTAACGTTTTCAAAAATTAATTCCGCCCTCTCACCTAAAATTTCGGGGGGGGGGGGGGCGGAGCCCCCCCACCCCCCCCCCCAATTTTTTTTTGTACTAAAATCCGCCCCCCCCCCAAAATGAAACTCTGGCTACGTCCCTGCCTACAACCCCCCCCTTTTGAAAAATTTGTATGGAGTACAACCCCCCCCCCCTTTCCGAAATCCTGGCTACGCCCCTGCTACCTTACTATTTTCGAATGATTCCCAGAACAAAACAAAAAACCTGTTATAGTATATGTTCGATAGTAAACATAATGACGAAACGAGGTTAATAAAAAAAACTTGTAGACACAAACAAAACAACACAATATTTCAGCGCCTATATTAAATTTTTACTCTATGCATTCTTTTAATTTTAAGAAGCACTTTCATTCAGCGCATATATGGATTATACATTGTTTTGGGGCCGTGTGTCACCACAACCGGCCTAGCCTTCGTTGACCGTTATATATGTGATGTGACCATGTGCGCATAGGTGGGCTGGGCAGGGGGGTTATATACGAAACCAGATCTCTGCACTGCCCCCCGGGGTTAAAACGGGGGGTGGGCAATTCCAAAATGGTGGGGGCACGGGGAGGCAACTTTTTTGAAACGGGGGGGGGGCAATAAAACGGGGGGGCAAGCAGGGAGGAAAGAAAAAAAAAGAGAAAAAAAGGAGAAAAAAAAAGAAAAAAGAAGGGAAAAGGGAAAAAAGGAACATAAGCGATAATAAGGTAAAAATAGGTCTAAAATGGCTTAAAATACATTGAAATAGGCTAAAAACTGCAAAAAATTCGCGATGATGGCGTCATCATAGGTCAAAAATGGCGTCATAATTTTAGGGTATTTTTTCATTTTTTGGCGGGGAGGGGGCAATAAAACGGGGGGGAGCAAATCCTCCAATAAAACGGGGGGGGAAGGGGCATTTCCAGACCGTGCACAGGTCTGCGATACCCTTTCCCAAAATCCCGATTACTTTGTTTTTGATTGTTATTTATCAAACCCCAGTGAATCTAATACATTTGTATTTTATTTACTAAGTTTTTTAGTTTCAATAGCTTAAAAATTGTTTGAAAATGAGTTCTGTGACTGAGAAATTACGAGTATTTTTTATTTTCATATATTATATCCATACAACTAGCAAAAAAAGTGTTATAGACACTTGGCAAATGACAATGACAATTTTGAAATCCAATATCGGTCCGGTCCTGTCCGGCCGGACTTCTTGTTCAGTCAGGTCCGGTCCGGCCGGACCGAAAATTCCCGGTTCGGTCGGGCTCCGGGCTTAGCTTAGTCGCTGATTGGGGGGGGGTAAAAATGGGGTATTTAAGGTACCTGTACCCCAAAAAATTTTTGAGAGACCCTCCCCCAAAATCCGGAAGAATGTCCACTTTATGGTACTGGGGTCATAAAAAACTCGGTCTTCCTGGATTTCAGGAAAGGGAGAGGGGGCGACCGGGGGCCCCATTCCTCCATCCTTCCCTTTCCCCCAAGTATCTACATCGGCGACCAGTGTAACGTTTTGTTAAAAACCCTCTATGAGTATCCGGCACCCTGATGTAACCGTTTTCATGCTCCTATATTAAAAGGCTACCTGTTCACAAATTGCATGTTCGTTCACTTTAATAAATTATATAATTACAAAAACAACGATCCCACTCTGAAGACTTTGCTTTGCTCTCTCCGTTGCTTAACCAACCAAAACAGCCATAATATAACTATCTTAAATCGCAACTTCAACCTCTTGTTTCCGCTCCCTTCTTCCCGATCTAACCCGACCCGACAATACCTGTAAGGGCGGGGGGTAGGTTGGGGTCTACCCCGACCCCCATAGCCTCGAAATTTTGCCCCCCCCCCCTTAGAAAAAAAATCCAGGCCCCTTAGAATTTGAAATCTGACCCCCCCCCCCTCCTCCCTTCTCAAGAAAATTTTAAGTACTTTTTTATTTTTTACACTAAATTTTCTTTCAAAACGTGAATTTTTAACAGAAATTTATGTTTTTACCAAAATATCGCTTTTTATTCAATAAAATATAGTATTATTTTATAAAAAACCATTAATACAGTAAACATTTTGTGGTTTAAAAGTATTTTGCTTCGGACATTGGACCCCACCTGTCCCCCCTCTAGGTTGCAAAATTTTCTACTTCGGGTCGACCCATTCCCCCTAGAAAGCCAGGGGGATTCGACCCCCCCCCCTAGGATCCCCCTCCTAGATTTTGAAATGTCATTTACTCGGGGTAAAGATCCTGTCCCTTAGCTTCGTTGACCGTGTTCATCTAATTACAATACTCGACCTCTCCAAAATTTGTGTTCGTCCAGCTTTCGCTTTTATATTTCGCAATTTTCCCTCTGCCCTTTTCACACCAACGCGAGCGCCCCCCGTTCCCACTTACATATGTCACAACCGCCCGTTTTTCTGCTCCGTCAGCGCTGACAGCGACAACACAAACGCTTCACGTCCGCGCACGTAAACACAATCAACAACCTATCCGCTCCCTCTATTTTCCCAGTATATAGCGGCGGCGCCTACTACATACGTGCAAAATACCCGCCAGTCCAGTCCAGAACTGAAAAACAGCCGCGACGTGTGCTAAAATAAACCAACTCTATCGATCGATAATAAGCAGCGCCACGCAAAATCAGACTTGCACACTGCCCCCTTCTCGCTCCTCCACCGGTATTTTATTTGGAGGGGAAATTTTTGAAACGGGGGGAGCACAAGCAGGAAGAAAAAAAGAAAAAAGAAAGAAAAAGAGTAAAATGGCTAAAAATTCGTTATAATAGGCTAGAAACTGCAAAAACTCGTAAAAATAGGTCAAAAATAGGGCATTTTTTTAGTAATTTTTCATTTTTGGACGAGGGGGGCTTCGCGGACTGTGCACAAGTCACCAAAATTATCAAAAACACTACACTACACCCTTACACTGTTACCCTATTTGGCTTCGTAGTCACCATAGAGTCACAATCACACTTCTAGGTAAAAATCTTAAGCCCCCAAAAATTTCAAAACAGCTAAATACACCTCCCCCCTAAAATTTGGTGTACATTGGACACTTCCATAAAATTTGGGGATACTTGAACCATGGGCGTAGCCAGGATTTCGGAAACGGGGGTCCATCCCCGAAGAAAATTTCCGAAAGGGGGTCCAGGCCAGGGGGGTCCAAATCCTAAACGTTATAAAAGGGCTAAAAAAATTTTCCGCGCTTCGCGCGGAGTGTTTATTACCTTGTTTCTGTCACATACCTCATTATTTTCCTATTATTCAATAAAAATAAGTCCATAAAACAAAGAAAAAATTTTTTTAAAACAATTTGCTACCTTAAAATTTTCGATTTCCAAAACATTAAAAACTTAAAAGTAAAAACCTAAAAACTTAAAAATGAGTACATTGAATTAAAGCTGAGCAATGCAAAGTGCGAGAAAATGTTTTTAAAATTACTTCTCCTAACCTTTAAATTTTTAATACCACTATATAACAATCTAAAGAGGGGTTCAGCATACATGGGCACGGGGGGGTTAACCACCCCCCCCCTAAATTCTGAGAAGGGGGGTTTAAACACCCACTCAGAAGTGCGGGGGGAGGAAGAAAATGTTAACCCCCCAATTTTGGAAAAATGAAAAAAAAAGTCTTTAAAATGACTTCTAACTGCCTCCAAACTTAAGTTTTGAGGTCAAAATGAATGTTTTAAACAGTAAAAAGCTCAAAAATGCAATAAAAAGGGCTTTTTGACCTAAAATTATCATTTTTTATCTATTTTTTCTTTATGATCGAAAAAAGATATGGCTAAAATGCACTCCAGAAAAAAAACGATATGGGGATTTTGCGTTTTTCGGATTTTAACCCCTCCCCTAATTTGGGGTTTAACCCCCCCCCCCCCACTCCGGACCAACTTGCCCATGTATGGGGGTCCAGCCCCAGCGTGGTCGTATTAAGATTACAAAACAAAGTAACAAAAAATTTGGAAGTGGAGACCAATTAAAACATTAAGAATTGGGTGGGTGCAGCGTGGTCATACCAAGATTACAAAACAAAGTCACACATTTGGAAGTGGAAACTATATAATCAATCGAGCGCTGAGCGAGCGAAGCGCGAAAAAATTTTTTAAAAATGGCCGTTCTAGACCCC
>JASAMX010009468.1:0-10515 GCA_030248175.1 Microlaimidae sp. YZB2_3 | reverse complement strand
TAAACTTCCTGCAGATTCCTGAGCAATACGTGTCTTCGTTCAGTTACGTATGCTATTCGTTAAAGATTCAGAGAAAACTGCTAATATTAGAAGTGTATGTCTAGACAACATTTTTCATTTTAATTCCGCTTTATTTATTTCAATAACGCGGAATAGTATTTAAATAAAGAAAAAGCAACGATTTCCCTTAAAAACTAAATAAAGCTTATGTTTAGATGAATTTCGACTTTTCATCAAAAATAAGCCTTTGAAACTGCAAGTATATGAAAATTGAGGTCATCTAAAATAAAATTAGAAACTTTGAGATAAAACCTTGCGTTCAAAAAACATTTGGTCTTCGGTTTAAGCTTAGGCTTAAATACAGTTTTAAGTACTTTAAAATTTGAGCTCCATGTTTCACAATTACAAAAAACTATCGTTTAACGTATTTTTTTCAAAAACATTATTTTATTTACTATTTTTTAATTTTTAGTTACTATTTACAAAGGTTGTTTTAAATTTTATACTTTATTTACTATATTTACAAAGGTTTTTTAAATTTTATACTAAGCTGAAATTACAAAAAATAAAATTTTGAAAAAAGGTAGGACTAAATTAATAAAAAAAGGTCGTGTAATAAATGAAAAATACATACAGGAAACAGTTTTGTTGCTAAAAAAAGAAAAAATAAATAAAAAAGCTTTTTGACCAAAAATAAACCCATCCGACTTGCATCGCGCTTTTACTCACAAAATGTGAGTTCTATCTTGTTTCAAAGCGTATAAGGGACTGACCAAAGTTGTGTAATGTTAGAATTGGCTGGCTACCACGTTTTTTTCCAGTCAGCTCATCTTTTGTGGCGGCGAGACAGATAAATTAAACTTGTAATAGACATAAAGTTACACATTTTATCGCCCATTTAAAGAAACTAATACGTTAAAAGACAATGCCTCTATAGGGTATTTATATCTTTAGGAGTATTTAAACAAAAAGCGCATCCGAAACGCAAAAAAGGAATCCGCCAATGAAGCTCAATATTAAACTGGTGCAGCGGTAATGGAACCATGACGTTCTTATGTGCCTGCTTTTTATGTTCCGTCTAGAAAGTTTACTATCAAAAAAAATGGAACAACATGTGGCTATATAACTTCAACAAAAAATTTCTTTGCGCACTGAGAAGCAAGGGAGAAGCGAAACGCGATATACACTCCGCGTTTGAGCAGTGATAACAACCCAAAAGGATGTTAATGACATCACAGTAAATGTAAACGTTGCTGCTTATCCGAGAGTGTTTTTAAAATGTAAAAATGACATTTGGTATCAAAAATTATGGCCACAGAAGTTGATATTAGCGGGTATTTTTTGTTGCTTTTTTGCCGTTTTTGTTTAAAAAAAACCGAAAAAACATCCACTGACGATTTCTAATGTTAAGCTTAAACTATACATATAAAAAATAACGTGGCGGAGTCTAATTAAAATATATCTTTGATTAAAAATTTGATGGTTTATTATTTAGTTTAATATATGATGAATTTTTTTTAGCAGTACATAAAAAAATTCAGAAGTTTAATTTGGGGACTTTTCTTAGAAATTTTATGCTTTATTATTTAGCTATATGCTGAATTTAATTTTTGCATTATATTTTTGGCGTTTCCCATACTTTTTTCTAACAATGCTGCTCCTAAAAAAGTTAGTGTTTTTTCAATGTGCATTTTTACCCGATTTTTTAACGAGTGCACCTTCAAATGAAACTGATAATAACAATAGATTATATGACATACCGGTTGTAGAATTTTGTATCGGCTTTTAATTATTTAATTTTATTATTTGGTAAGACTTACTGTAGACTTTGTTTCAAAACCAATTAAATTGAAAAATTGAAAATTAAATCAAATTGAAAAATTAAGGCTTGGAATTTTGCCAAAGTCCATAGTCTTCAAGTCTAAACTAAAGGCTTCAAGCAAAATCTACAAGATGAACATACCAGATATGCAAAGTCTACAAATCCTAAATAATAAAAATATATACCAGATTGTTTGTTATGCGCAAAAAACCCTTAATTTTTGCAATCTTTTGATATGAAAAAAATATAAAAAATCGGGTAAAAATGTACATTGAAAAAATCCTTGATATGAAAAAAGATATAAAAAAATCGGGTAAAAATGCACATTGAAAAAACCCTAACTTTTTTAGGAGCAGCATTGTTAGAAAAAAGTATGGGAAACGCCAAAAATATAATGAAAAAATTAAATTCAGCATATAGCTAAATAATAAAGCATAAAATTTCTAAGAAAAGTCCCCAAATTAAACTTCTGAATTTTTTTATGTACTGCTAAAAAAAATTCATCATATATTCAACTAAATAATAAACCATCAAATTTTTAATCAAAGATATATTTTAATTAGACTCCGCCACGTTATTTTTTATATGTATAGTTTAAGCTTAACATTAGAAATCGTCAGTGGATATTTTTTCCGTTTTTTTTTTGAACAAAAACGGCAAAAAAGCAACAAAAAATACCCGCTAATATCAACTTCTGTGGCCATAATTTTTGATACCAAATGTCATTTTTACATTTTAAACACTCTCGAATAAGCAGCAACGTTTACATTTACTGTGATGTCATTAATATCCTTTTGGGTTGTTATCACTGCTCAAACGCGGAGTGTATATCGCGTTTCGCTTCTCCCTTGCTTCTCAGTGCATAAAGAAATTTTTTGTTGAAGTTATATAGCCACATAATGTTCCATTTTTTTTTTGATAGTAAACTTTCTAGACGGAACATAAAAAGCAGGCACATAAGAACGTCATGGTTCCATTACCGCTGTACCAGTTTAATATTGAGCTTCATTGGCGCATTCCTTTTTTTGCGTTTCAGATGCGCTTTTTGTTTGAATACTCCTAAAGATATAAATACCCTATAGTGGCATTGTCTTTTAACGTATTATTTTCTTTAAATGGGCGATAAAATGTGTAACTTTATGTCTATTACAAGTTTAATTTATCTGTCTCGCCGCCACAAAAGATGAGCTGACTGGAAAAAAACGTGGTAGCCAGCCAATTCTAACATTACACAAATTTGGTCAGTCCCTTATACGCTTTGAAACAAGACACAACTCACATTTTGTGAGTAAAAGCGCGATGCAAGTCGGATGGGTTTATTTTTGGTCCAAAAGCTGTTTATTTATTTATTTCTTTTTTTAGCAACAAAACTGTTTCCTGTATGTATTTTTCATTTATTACACGACCTTTTTATTAATTTAGTCCTACCTTTTTTTAGAATTTTATTTTTTGTAATTTCAGCTTAGTATAAAATTTAAAAAAACCTTTGTAAATATAGTAAATAAAGTATAAAATTTAAAACAACCTTTGTAAATAGTAACTAAAAATTAATAAATAGTAAATAAAATAATGTTTATGAAAAAAATACGTTAAACGATAGTTTTTTGTAATTGTGAAACATGGAGCTCAAATTTTAAAGTACTTAAAACTGTATTTAAGCCTAAGCTTAAACCGAAGACCAAATGTTTTTTGAACGCAAGGTTTTAGCTCAAAGTTTCTAATTTTATTTTAGATGACCTCAATTTTCATATACTTGCAGTTTCAAAGGCTTTTTTTGATGAAAAGTCGAAATTCATCTAAACATAAGCTTCATTTAGTTTTTTAAGGGAAATCGTTGCTTTTTGTTTATTTAAATACTATTCCGCGTTATTGAAATAAATAAAGCGGAATTAAAATGAAAAATGTTGTCTAGACATACACTTCTAATATTAGCAGTTTTCTCTGAATCTTTAACGAATTTCAAGAACATGAAAAAAATTCACAAAAAAACAAACAAGTAAACATAAGCTATTTATATTTTTCCAACTGAATAATACTTGCTAAAACTAATTTTTGTAATAACCCACAGCTTAATACTTATAATTTTGGCCTTTAGCCAAAGTTTAAAATTACATATCTAAAAAAAGACATGGTCAAACTTATTTCAATTTTCTGTAAATAAAACGATATATTTATTAATAACCAATACACTAACTCACTTTTCCTTGACTGGATTTGCTGCTTTACTCGGTTTTTGCAGAATAAAAAAAACAACCATTAATTCGTCCAGCGACAGTTTTGGAACCATAAAACAAATCCTATTCATATAAACTAGTAATTATGAATTTAAAGAGTATTATCTTTTCATTTTTTCAAAAATCTAAGTAGAGCAGCTCGAACTGTTCCAAGAATGATCCCTACGCGGCCCTGGGATGGGCTACTGTACGATAGTTGTAGAACAAATAATACGTAGCTTTCTAAAGTACGGGTTAAAAAACCTCATACAATCAATCTGGGTACGGGTACAACTGTGGAGGCCTTAAATTATTGTAGTACCTTCGTAGCTAAGTTTATAGCTTTATTAACATAATTCTATGCAAGTGTTTAAAAAATAACAAGAAAAGATCACAATATGTAATCGTCGACCAATCATAAAAATTAACTCGAGATAAGTGATTCTCTGCACGGATAATTTTCTGTTTATTTAAATTAAAAATAATCAAAACAAATTATAATTAAAAACTGATTAAAAATTTATTTATTAATCTGTAAATCAAAAACTCCAACCCCTCATCTGATTGCAAGACGAAATTCAAGCGTTTAAATTACAAGTATTTGAATAGGGGGAAACCTAGGTTAAAATAAAAAAAATGAAATTCCAAAATTAAGTAAATTGTTTCGAAACCAAAATAATCAATCACTTACATTAATTTAATTTCTTACATCAATATTTATTAAAAATATATAACATACAATAAAAGAAAAATATGTGACTCAATTTACTTTCCTTACTAGGGCGCGCCCTAATTAAAGTGTACCCTAGTTAGGGTAGTTCGGGGTGCTAATTAGGACGTTCTTTTTTGTTGTACCATTTAAGACGTAAAATGACCCTTATTAGGGCCTTATTCCGTTTTGTTTTATTTGTTTTGTACAAAAATCGTCACTATTTAAATTTTAATAAGAGGAAATCGTGAATTTTGGAAATTTAATCAAATTAAAAGGCCGTTTGTTTGTTTGTTTTTTTTTTGAAATTTAATAAAAACTAATGATTTACAATTGTTTATCTCTTTTTTATTCAATAAATAATTTTTACACCGTCGCGTCTATTTAATTTTCTTAATTACTTAGCCACCATATAGCTCATGGTGCTCCGGAACTCCCTCCGCTTTAAATGGCCGGAGCTCCGGAGCATGATATTGGAGGGTGGAAATATCACTAGGCTGCAGCTCCAGAGTCCCGCACTATTTTTTATTGAATAATTCCGTAAAATATTTCATCAAATTTTTTTGTAAATTAAGTTTTGTTTTTAAATCTTGTTAAAACAATAAAAATATTTCTAAAAATGCGGCTAAAACAACTTAAAACAAGGTTTAAAGTTTAATAATCTTGAAATTACTCATTTGAGCGGCAGAGCTCTGGAGCTCTTTCCGGTTTAAATGGCCGGAAATCCGGATTAAAAGAACATCACTCGCAAACTATATAACATTAAAAGTTTGTTTGTTTGTGTGTGTAGGTAAATTTTTGATATTGTATTTCAAAAAATAAATATTTTCAATTTACTTTTTTAAAACAAGAGAGTATCTTTTTTTGTTAAAACGACTTTTTCATAGTGTATGTATTTATGTATGTTTTGTTTATTTATCCTTAAAAAACAAACAAATGATCGATGTTATTTATTCAGATTTTGCTAAAGCGTTTGACACAGTGTCACATGAAAAATTAATATATAAATTACAAAAATTAGGCCTGAACGGAAAGTTTTTGAATTGGATTAAAGGATTTTTGTCAGGGAGAAGCATGAAAGTAATAATTAATCGTGAAGAGTCAAAATGTTACAAAGTAGAAAGCTCTGTTCCTTAAGGCTCTGTTCTAGGTCCATTTATTTTCTTGATTTACATCAATGATTTAGTAGATTGTGTTAAGCATTCTTAGATTAAGCTGTTTGCAGATGACGCCAAGGTGTACACAGATTTTTCGCTTATCAATATCGAAGAAAAAATTTACGAGTTACAAGAGAACCTTAATCGTATTAAATTTTGGGCAAATAATTGGCAGTTAAGATTAGCTGAAGATAAATGTGAAGTTTTACATATTGGAACAAAAAGTAGGCAAATAAAAAATAATTATTTTATTGATAATAAAAATTATCAACAAATAAAGTAGTTAAAGACTTAGGAGTCTATATTTCAGAAGATTTAAAATTTTCAACACATTGTAAATTTATAGCTAAAAAAGCTTTGAAAACAAGTTCATTAATTTTTCGAACTTTTAATTCTAATTCAACTCATAATTTGATACGCGCCTACACTGCATATGTCAGACCTACGCTGGAGTATGCAAGTGTAGTATGGAATCCTTACACAAAACGGGACATCTATGTATTTAATGGAAAAAGTTCAAAAAACTTTTACACGAAGATTGTTCAAAATTTGTAATTTGCGTCCCTTAAATTATGATGATAGATTAAATTATTTAAATCTTCAAAAATTACAACAAAGAGGAAATATAAATGACCTTTCAGAATGTTATAAAATAATTAATGTGCAGACCAATATAAACCCTCAAAATTTTTTCGTTTAATTATAATTCTACAAGAGGCCACTCCTTTAAACTTAGAGTACAAAAAAGTAGAATAAATTTAAGAAAATTTTGTTTTTCTAATAGAATAGTTTCTTATTGGAATGCACTTTCGCAAAAACAAGTATCAGCCAAATCTTTACCTATGTTTAGGAAATTATATTGAGTGGTTCATTTTAGTGCTTATAATATAAGCCTTTGAACCACTTTCTAATAACCACGTCCTGTTATTTATTGTGTTTTTTTGTTTCTTTAATTCTTTATTTTTAGATTGCGGAAATGATCGGTTCGCATATTTTGTTTAAAAAGTGATAAAAATATTGTTACTTTTTTATAGTTAATTGTTCTGATTTGTTTTGTTTTGGTTATTAGAATAAACAACTTTGAACTTTGTGCATTGAGTGACGTTCCTATCTTCCAATATCATGCTCCGGAGTTCCGGCCATTTAAAGCGAAGAGAGAGCTCCATAGCGCTCCTTTTTCCTTAAATGAGCTATTTTAATCTTATTTAAGCTAGAAAAACATTTAAAAATTACTCCAAGTAGATTTTAAAACTATTTTGATCGTTTTAATAAAGTTTTGAAAAAATATTAAATTGAAAAAAATTTTAACAAAATAATCTAGGGTATCAGTCTTTGATTATTCGTGAAATTAGTAAAAAAAGTAGAGTGTACCTCCGGAGCTCCACAAGGCTCCGAACCATTAAAAGCGGGACTCCGCTCTAGAGCTCCGAGAACATCACTAGTTTGTATATTCTGATTATTTATGTGTATTATTCGATTTTTTTGCAATAAACTGAGGAAAAACTTAACAAAATTATACTTTGAGTTCTAAAAAATGACTTGAAGCGTTGAGGGGTTCTTAAGTTTAACTAACTACATTTTTGTTGAATATCTAAAGTTAGTAAGTGTTCATCAAATTTAGGAAGCCCCGCTCTTAGGCGCCTAAATTTATGCGGTGAATTATATTCGGACGGAAAATCTTGAGTCGTCAAAACAAAATAATGAGCAAAAATTTATCAAACAATTCAAAAATGACTTGAGGAGCTTTTTAATTTAACTATTACATTGGCGCCGGGAAATTTCGTCTTTTACAATTCGTCTTTAAACATCTCGTCTTCGGAAAACTGGTCCTTTGAACATCTCGTCTTCGGGAAACTCGTCTTTTGGATGCGATTTTGTAAACGATTTTCAAAATGGCGAGTTTTCGTCCAAACGATAAAATTTTGGTTGATTTTTAGGTTTTGCTTAGGGTTAGAAAAAAAACAAGGTTTTTACTCATTAATTAAAAAAGCACAAGATAAAGTTTTGCTTAATAATTAGATTTCGCTTAGGCTTAGGTTCGCAGTTTTTCAAAACAATCATTAAATAAAAGTTTATCATGGTAAAATTTAGCTTGATTTTTAGGTTTTGCTTAGGCTTAGGGAAAAAAATCTTTCGATCCATTGTTTAAGTCGCAAAATACGAGAAACTTGTCTTTTAAAAAGTACGTTTACAAAATCGTATCCAAAAGACGAGTTTTCCTAAGACGGGATTTTTAAAAGACGAGCTTTCCGAAGACGAGTTGTACAAGACGAGATGTTGAAAGACGAATTGTAAAAGACAAAATTTCCGGGCGCCAATGTAAGTCTAGTTAAATGAAATATTCATTAAATTTAGAATTTTGGCTTTGGTGATTTTGGGAGGATGGTGTTCCCCCGCGGTGGCTTTGTGTTTTGCTGGAGGATGGGGCGGTGGGGTGGGGGATTTTGTTGGTTTGGATTCCCCCCCCGGCTTTCGCCCCCGTGCGGTTTGGGGTTTTTGGTTTTGGGGGGCGGAGATTGTGGTGTTCGCTTGGGCGGGGGGATTTGGATTGGTTGTTGTTTGCGGTGGGGTCTTGGGGTTTGGTGGTGTTTTGTTTTTTTTTTTTTTTTGGTTTTTTTTTGGTTTGTTTTTTGGTTTTTTGCGCTTTGGTTTTCGCTGCTCTTTTTTTTTTTGTTTTGATGCGGCTGCGTCTTTCTTTTTTGTGCTTTTTTTTTGTTTGTTTTTTTTTCCTGTTTTTTTCGTTTGGCGACTCGCCTTTTGTCGTTTCTCGCTCCGCGGTTTCCCGAGACGAGTGTTCGGCGTTTTCCGACGAGAGGTTTGAGGATTGTACGAATTCCCCGTTATATGTCTCTCCTCAAATCATTTTTGAATTGTTTGATAAATTTTTGCTCATTATTTTGTTTTGACGACTCAGAATTTTCCGTCCGAATATAATTCACCGCATAAATTTAGGCGACTAAAAGCGGGGCTTCCTAAATTTGATGAACACTTACTAACTTTAGATATTCAACAAAATGTAATTAGTTAAATTTAAGAACCCCTCAACGCTTCAAGTCATTTTTTAGAATTCAAAGTATAATTTTGTTAAGTTTTTGCTCATTTTATTGCAAAAATATCGAGTAACAATACACATAAACAATCAGAATATACACACTAGTGATGTTCTCGGAGCTCTGGAGCAGAGTCCTGGTTTTAATGGTTCGGAGCCTTGTGGAGCTCCGGAGGTACGCTCTATTTTTTATACTAATTTCACGAATATTCAAAGACTGATACCCTAGATTATTTTGTTAAATTTTTTTTCAATTTAATATTTTTTCAAAACTTATTTAAAAACCATCAAAATAGTTTTAAAATGTACTTGGAGTAACTTTTAAATGTTTTTCAAGCTTAAATAAGTTTAAAATAGCTCATTTAAGGAGAGAAGAGCGCTCCAGAGCTCTCTCTTCGCTTTAAATGGCCGGAACTCCAGAGCATGATATTGGAAAGTAGGAACATCACTCAATGCACAAAGTTCAAAGTTGTTTATTCTAATAACCAAAACAAAACAAATCAGAACAATTAACTATAAATAAGCATCAATATTTTTATCACTTTTTAAACAAAATATGCGAACCGATCATTCCCGCAATCTAAAAATAAAGAATTAAAAAAACAAAAAAAAACAATAAATAACAGGAGGTGGTTATTAGAAAGTGGTTCGAAGGCTTATAAGCACTAAATTGAACCACTCAATGTAAATTTCTTAAACATAGGTAAAGATTTGGCTGACACTTGTTTTTGCGAAAGTGCATTCCATTTAGAAACTATTCTATTAGAAAAATAAAAGTTTCTTAAATTTATTCTACTTTTTTGTACTTTAAGTTTAAACCAGTGGCCTCTTGTAAAATTATAATTAAACTTGAAAAAAATTTGAGGGTTTATATTGGTCTCCATATTAATTATTTCATAAAATTCTGAAAGATCAATTAAATTTCTTATTTGTTGTAATTTTTGAGGATTTAAAGTATTGATTAATCTATCATCATAATTTAAGGGACGCAAATTACAAACCTTGAACAATCTTCGTGTAAAAGTTTTTTGAACTCTTTCAATGAAATAGATGTCCCGTTTTGTGTAAGGATTTCATACTACAGTTGCATACTCCAGCGTAGGTCTAACAAATGCAGTGTAGGCGCGTATCAAATTATGAGTTGAATTAGAATTAAAAGTTCGATACATTAATGAACTAATTTTTAAAGCTTTTTTTGCTATAAATTTACAATGTGTTGAAAATTTTGAATCTTCTAAAAATACAGAGTCCTCAGTCTTTAACTACTTTTGTTGTTGATAATTTTTTTATTATCAATAAAATAATAATTATTTATTTGCCTACTTTTTGTTCCAATATGTAAAACTTCACATTTATCTTCAGCTAATATTAACTGCCAATTATCTGCCCAAAATTTAATACAATTAAGGTCCTCTTGTAACTCCGAAACTTTTTCTTCAATATTGATAAGCGAAAAATCTGTGTACACCTTGGCGTCATCTGCAAACAGCTTAATCTGAGAATGCTTAACACAATCTACTAAATCATTGATGTAAATCAGGAAAAAAATGGACCTAGAACAGAGC